>OVBJ01001940.1:0-19469 GCA_900406535.1 Noccaea bulbosa
ACCTGTTTTTCACTGTGACTCGGTTGAGTCCTCGGTAATCAATGCACATCCAAAAACTACCATCATTCTTCTTCACAAACAACACTGGTGCTCCCCAAGGTGAAACACTCGGCCGAANGAATCTTGGAGAACCTAGTAGCACCCCTCAACTGATCCAACAACTCGTCAATCCTCGGGAGTGGATACCTGTTTTTCACTGTGACTCGGTTGAGTCCTCGGTAATCAATGCACATCCAAAAACTACCATCATTCTTCTTCACAAACAACACTGGTGCTCCCCAAGGTGAAACACTCGGCCGAATGAACCCTTTGCTCAAAACGTCCTCTAGCTGCTTCTTCAGCTCTGCCAACTCTGCTGGCGCCATCCTGTAAGGTGTCTTCGATATCGGAGCTATCCCGGGCTCCAACTCAATCGTGAAAGGATTTGACCGAGATGGTGGCAATCCCTTCAGCGACTGGAACACATCCTCAAAATCCTGAACAACCTGAATATCTCCCAGAACTACCTCACCACTAGTCTCTGTCATAGTGATCGTCCCTAAATATGCTTCGCAGCTCCGCTCTAACAACTGTTCTGCCTGAATTGCCGGGATCACTATACTCCCTGAAGTTGGTCTCACTCCTTGAAAAACCAACTTCCCTGTCTGAAGTAGCCATAAATCCACCACCGGCCACCTTGACAAAACCCAAACTCTCGCCATAGCTACTCTAATCCCACTCTGGAGTAATGAAGCAGTTAGATGCAGCCGAGTCAAAGAAAATGTGAGACTCAAAACCGCCAACTAAGAAGGTCCCTACACAATTTCACGAGTGCTGAGAACCCCTAAATTCTATCAAAGTAAAATAAGAGAAACAGACAACATCAAAATTCGACCACTAAGAATTTACAAGTCTGAGTCCAGAATTTTACATGTGATCTGGCCGGACTGACTGGTCTGGCCCACCTCTGCCGGAGTGTAAACACGCAGCGCTCCTCCCGGCTGCAACTCTGCAATCTGACCTGACGACTGGATCACCAATGGCTGAATTGCCGCCACTGACCTCTGCTGCAACTAAGGACACATTGGCCTGATATGCCCCGGCTCCTTGCAGTAGAAACATACTACAGACTCTCTGGATGTCGCCCTCTTGGGGCATGTAGCAACCTTGTGATACAAGCTCCCACACCCAAAGCAACCACCTGTCCTTTGTCTACTAGGAGATATCTCATCTGCTCTCCTCTTCTGGCCCTGCGCAGGCTTACCGCCCCTGATAGAACCAGAACCAAAACTCATGCGCTGCTGTTGCTGCCGCTGGCCCCTAGGCTGGGTAGCAAAAGCAACTGTAACTGGAACAACTGCGGAGCTCACCGGATCGCGCAAGTCCTCCTCAATGGAGGCTGCTAACTCCACCAACTCAGCTCTGGTGTGGTACATACCACCTCTACACTAGGTCCTGAGACCCCTCCGAAACCCCTGAAGGAACCTCTGTAACAGCGTTCGCTCACCGACCAACTCATTGTTGGTATGAACCACCAGCCTACTAAACTCATCATCGTACTCCCGTACAGACCTCTCTCCCTGAGTCAAGTCCAGAAACCTCAACAGCAGTCTGTCACGAGCCTCCTGCGGGAAAAACTTGTGGTTGAACTCCTCGACGAACTCAACCCAAGCCTCAACCCCCCTCCGGGTCCTAACAGACCTCCACCACAAATGTGCATCACCACCAAGATAATGCACTGCCAACTGAACCTGATACCGCTCCGGCACTGGATCGACTCGAAGTACCTCTCTAACCTCTAACGCCACTCGTCAGCCTTCTCTAGAACAACACTGCCCTCAAACGTCGGCGTGCCGATCCTCTGCATCTCCCTCATCATCTCACGATAAAGCGGATGCCCCACAACTACAGCACTGATATATCCTTATTTTGCATGTTCTTACTTTAGTTTTTCTTATATTTTTCTACTTAATAATAACGATTTTGTATCCAAGAGGTAGTTTTCTTGTATATTATGGTTTTGGGAGGCAAACAGGTCAAAATGGCAAAAATGGCAAACTACCTCTTATTATGTATCCAAGAGGTAGTTTAAAAAAATGATCCATGCAAGGTTCCAAGCTGAGAGCTTCAACAACACTCAAAATGACCGGTTCTCGCATTCGGACAAGATCGAAGCATCCAAAATATGACTGCGGAAAAGGGGCTTTCCGACGTCCAAATCATGAGATATTTATATCGAAAGTTAGATAAATGAGTGACGCACCGCGGAAAAGTGGAATTGGGACATTTGGAGCAGCTATTCGGCCTAAGAGTTATTTCTCCCAAGACATGTCCGTCTGGCGAGTAAGTGAGGCCCATGGAGTTAGGATGAGCGAAATGGACCGGGATCACTGCAGGCCAAGCCTAGACTTCATCAAGACTCAAGACCACACCATTTCACGTGATCATAAGGAGGCGGCCTCGCCTCATTCAAGACTTGGAGAGCAAGCTCACGCGAGAAGAAGAAATACAAAGTTTCCTCTTCTTGTCCATGCAATAACTCAGCCGGCCTAAGCCTCCTCTCAACTATATATACTTGATTTTAGCCTCTTGTATCGACATCATCATAGAATCAAATCTTTTCTTCTCTGTTACACAGCTATAAACCGGAGCCACTTAGGTGGTCTCCTTGTTCTTTCTTTTTGCATCTTGTACATACTCGCATGTTTCATTAGTTTCAGTCTAGGTTTAGAGGTTTCTCTCTATGGAAGAGCTACGGTTTGAACTTTATCACTCCGCCTCTCTCCGCTAGAACCATGAGATCCTCTCTACTCCTTTAGACTCATTATTCAATCATGGATCTTTCAAGAAAGACATGACATGATAAGCCTTCGAGAATCGGTTGTTAAGGAAAGGGAAACCTTATGGTTCACCATCTTTATTCATACCTAAAGCTTGTTGCTAGAGTAGCTAACTAGCGGCCTGATCTAAGGTTGATATACTCTCCAAAAGCTTGTTATATCTCTGGATTTAGTATTTGATGGGCAATTCGTCTTAGGCTATGAAAGTAGACCTAAAGAGTTTTGTGAACAATCATTACCTAACCGTAATGCATGTTTCACTTTACAATGGCCATGTGAAAGCTGAGCCCATTAGTTTAAGAAACATAGGTGGCCGGAGCCACGAAAGTGGGATGGCCACACTCTAGTGTTTTGAGTTCATAGAAATCGAATTTAACAAACTTTTCAATCGACTTGGCTTATGTCTTTTGCGGTTTATCTTTTGATTCAATAATATTGCTTGTATATTTTTGCATTGCTATTTACTTTCTCTTGTAAAATAAAAACACAAAACCCTTGCATATTGTTGATTTAGCTTAGCCAAATCTTTTACAATTGTGTAGTATGTAATTCGCATTCTCCTGTGGATCGACCCCTAAGTANCTAAGCCATGCATCAAGTATTTTGGCGCCGTTTTCGGGGAATGCATTGCATCTACACGTTCATGAGATTAAAAGCTAAGCCTAAATCTTTTCTTTCATGTCTACTAACTTTCTAACTTTTACTTTCTTGTGTTTCTTAGGTACCTAGAGGATGAGTCATTACTCCAGCATGAGTAACAACTTTGAGGAGCGAAACCAGCATCCCCATGAAGTCCAGAGACGGCCACACCATCTAAATCCGGCCGGAGACTTCTTCCCAATGCCGATCCCACCGAATTTTCGCCACCCGCTCTTTGCCGGAGCCAACCGAGAAGATCATCATCATCATCAAAACCGAGCACCGGTTCACCACCATCATCAACGCCGACTTTACCAACCACCTCATCATCATTTCCTTTCACGCCCCAACCTTCCCCCATACCAAGAGCATGTACTTAACCGGCGGAGAGGAGATAACCTCAAAGCCATGATCGAGAACTTCATGGAAATCCAAAGGAAATCCAACCAAAATCTTAAGAAAAGGTTAGAGTTCCTGAGGCATGACCTTGATGGGAAGTTTGGAAACCTCTCTGACCAAGTAGAGAGAGTTGAATCAAGATGCACTGAAGTGGAGGAGGAGCTAAAGAAACAAGCCGCAACCGTCAGAGACAACATTAAGGCGATCCGCGACTTGAATATCAATTCAAAGGAGATGGATAGCCACCTGGATGAGAAGATCACCAGTCTAGAAGATGACCTCAATGGCACAGCCGAGAGCCTCAATGCGATCACACTTGTAACTCACCAAGCTAAGAAGAGAGCATCGGAGGTTAACCAAAAGGAGCGAGAGATCTACTCAACTATGATGGTATTAGTGGAAGGCCAAAAACAATTCAAGGTGCTGCTCAACGATTTGAAGCACTATGTGGAGGAGAAAAACAAGAGCCTGCTTGAGAAGTCCACACTATGGCAAGACACAGCCGGAGGAGCTTCCAAATGAGTTAGAGACCTCACCAAACGCTTGGAGGACATGGAAGAAAAGGACCAAGACACAAAAGCAACTGATTCAAGGCCTAACAATGCCTTGGTCACTTTTGGTGTTAAAGAGGCCAGTCCAAGAGTGATTTGGGATGAGGATGAAAGGAGACAAGGGAGGCGTACAGCAAGGATAAGAGGAAAGAGATTGAGGGAAGGTACACAACTCTCTCCAAGGGCTTCACAACCACCCTTCTGTAAGGAGAAAAGGAATGCGAGCTCATCAATGGATCACATACTCGATGACTTCAACTTCATGGTAGAAAGGCTCCCTAGCAACATGCCGTTTGACATTGCTTGCCAAAAGAGCCCCTACCTACAAGACTTTGTATGGAACAACAATTGGAGTTTAGCCGAGGTGGAGAATATGTATAATGAAGCAAGAGAGGGAATGCCTAAGCCAAGGACACTACACAAGCTTCATGGTCACTTCCTTATACATTGCTCTATCAATGGCAAATTATTTGATGATGCACTATGCGATTCCGGTTCAAGTATAAACCTCATGCCGGCTGTGATAGCAAGGAGTTTGGGTCTGATTGAGACCATGGAGCGGACAAACATGGGAATAAAGCTTGCCAACAGCTCTTTATTCAAACCACTTGGCAAGGTAAAAGATGTTCAGCTTGACTTTGAAGATTGCATTATTCCAGCCGATTTCTATGTGGTTACTATGGAAGATCCGGAAGACCAAGTCTTCTACTTGGAAGATCTTTCCTAGCAACATCTGGAGCAATCATGGATTGGCCAAATAGTAGGATCTTACTAGCCAATGTTGACAAGGACACCTACTATGTTGCTGCACCTCCGAGTTTCTCATCTAAAAGATTTCGGTACACAAGTGGAGGAGAAGGCTCACAACATGGTTTTCTGATCAAAGAAGTGTTACAAGACAAGATGCACTTAGAGCCATCCAACACAAGGAGCTTCCTAAAGCCTCCATACTTGCCTAACACTTGAGAAACACAAGGAGTCGAGCTATAAAGACTTAAAACTAGCGCTTATGGGAAGCAACCCATATTTTTCTTTTCCCTTTGATCTTTTATTTTGGTTTTTATTTTTTTTACAACTTATTTATTGTTCTACTTATCTACTTGAATTTTTGGGAATTTTATAAAATCCACAAAAAACAAAATAAACAAAACAAAGTACCAAAGAAGACTACCAAAGGAGTTTTGCATACTTCATGAGCAAATCCAAAGATTGAATCCCAACCTATCATCCCACCCTTGTTCAAAGACGGTTTTTTTCCATAAGGTAAGTATCTCTCACTAAGTTTTCATTTCAAAACCATGGTTTGTTTTTGAAAAGAATTTTAAAACTAGGACTTCATAATATTACATGGCTGGTTTCAAGTGATTCATTCACTTATGGTTTTAACATGAACACTTATTCACACTTGTCAATCTGAAACACGGAATTCATAATTTGAACACATGTTTGGATTCTCTAGTCAAGATCCAAAACCGTTTTCACATATAAATTTAAGATTTAGTTTGCGATTTCAAGATGACTACTTGAATATCTCATTCTAAGCAAGTACTTCATGAAGTTTCCAAATGTTTTTACAAGATTTGACAGGAAAGACGCAAGGAGAATAAGCCACAAACCAGAATCACCTACAAACCACACGTGGTTTAAGGAGGGTTTCACAAGAAGGGATAACCACGGAACAAGAACAGCACGGCCAAGACCATGGGATGATCCAGAAAGATAAAGGAGGAAGATCGGTCAAAGAAAATCAGTAAACGGTCGAGCCAAATAGGAGATATCCACTCCGGTCCGTATTCTCGACCACAAGTAAGCAAAAGCCAACCAACATCGGCAATCTCTCATACCGCACGTCCAGAGTCCACCACACATCACAGGCGACTAAACAACACCATGTTGGAAATCCAAAAGATAGGACATTAAAATGTTGACGGATAAGGAGATATGCACGGATGCCTCATCCGGTCGATAGCGGTGCACAATATGGCTGGCAAAATCAAAATCACGGCCTGGAGCAACCACCAACTGGCGATGAATCCTTGAAACTTCAATATCATTATCCCAGGAGAAAATCAAGGAACGGACGAGCCAAACACAAAGGAGTCAAAGAAAATATTCCCTAAGCTAAATTGACCATTTCGTGAAGGATCTCGCAATCCACTCGTTCGTTCGCACTCAAACTTCTCCGGTGGTCATAAAATATGAGGTTGGCTGATGGAATTTCAAGATAGGTCGGAGAATTCGTCACCATTTGAGCTGTGGTCTATTGCACTCCCTTCAGATCGTCCGGATACACCACCAAGTGACGAATTCTTCGTTCCACTCGTTCGTTCGGTATCAAACTTCACCAGTGCTCCTAAAATATATGATTGGTCAATGGAATTCCAAGCTCGGTCAGCAAAATCTTCATGGTTCGAGTTGCGGTCGATCACATAACCCTCCGGCCGACCCAAGATTACACAAGATGATGCAACTCCAAAAACCGCTCGACCAAATCGTCTCAAACTTCACAAGCAGCTCTACAACATCATATTGGACGGTAAAATTTCAATCATGTTCATTAAATTCTTAACGGTTTGAGCTGTGGTTCAGGGCATCCCTTTAGGGTTGATAGATTGAGCCTTACACGACCGAAATACAAACCAGAGAGAATAAGGCCTGGAGATTGAAAATTCACCGACCAAATCAACCTAAGGAATGAAATGATTCCGTCATTTCAAACTTAGTGCACCTCAAATCAGCGAAACCGCTCTTCATGACATATGGTCACACTTTGGTACCAAAATCCAAAACACTTTCCCTTCAAATTCAATTTTCATTTCAACCCCTTTTAATTGGATTTGCTTACACCGGGAAGGTGCAAGTTAAGTCTGGGGGGATTACTAACAAGTTTGTTCTTTTTGGTTTCCTATTTTTCATTTTTCTTTGAGTCGTTTTATTGAGTCAAAATTTTGTCCGAGAATCATGACCTTTTCTTTGAATCTAACCATGTTATACTAATGTTTAAGTGACCATTGGAACAGTATTTGGCAACACATTCATCCCATGTACACATTGAGCAGATCAGTCTACCAAAACGGCCACATTTCCAAAAGTCGATGGAGGATCCATCTTCGACTCCGCACCTTAATGAACTTAACCTTCTCAGCTAGGGGCTTGGGTTTACAAAGAGCATGACTCCTCATCCTCACCAACAAGTGAAAGTCCGTGTGAGTTCGGTTTTCCCTCTCTCTCCCCTCCAATTTTAAGAAAAAGCATCAAGGTCCAAGTAATCGGGGATTAGGTGGCAACCACCATCAATACTCGCGTCTATGGAAGACCTTTTGATCCAAGTATTCCGGCCGATCTTCAAACTTTCCGGTTCACTTCTTCCGAGCCAAATGTCTGAGAACAGTCGCACTCCATCTGTCGGGGCGAGCCACTTTGAAGATCGTTTCTATGGCTCAAACGATTCCAACGCTTTGGTTCGTCGTTCGTCTTCTTCTTCCGAGCCGCCTGATTCTGTGGGATCGCACAACTCCTATACTCCAAGCGGCCGGAAGATAGTTAATTCGCCTCATTCTGAAGATGAGAATACGTTGGCTCCGCTTGATAGGAATGTGGAGGTTGATCCAATGGTGGACGAGCCATCACTTCTTCAGGCGAACGAGCCATCACTTCTCCAACGTGATGGTCTAAATGAAGCGATCGAGCCGGAGATAGACGACGAACCGAATAACTTGGTCCTCGTTCGAGCCGAGGAAGTATTTTTGCAAGATCAATCGGGCCGTACGGAAGCAGGACTTCATCCGGTGTTCAATCCGGAGAAAATTAAAATTGAACAGATGTTGACTACCGAACCGAACAATATTCTCCATGGGTCGTTCACATCTGGTTTGTCTCGAGCACCAAAGATACGAGGGTTGGCTGACGAGGTGATAGACGATGTTCTCCTTAGGGCATTTGGATCAAGTTAGTCTCGAACAAAGAAAAGACGAGCCACCAAGGGGCGAGTTCCGAGAAAAGTTTCAAAAAGGAAAAGCCATGAAGAAGCTGGTTCCGTATCCTTCCGGTTCGACTCTCTGCACCAAAGATTCCTTGGCGGATCTTAGGCGCCATTTTAAAATTTCCGAGGAGGTGGAGCTGTATCTCCCTTCTCCAAACGGCCGAGCCGATGATCCTCTGGTGGGATGCTTGACGTTATACGAGAGCTTCTTTTATGACTGTCTCATGTGGTTTCCAATCCCGAGCCTGATTTTACACTATTTAAGCAAGTACGGGCTCACTATTGCGCAAATCATGCCGCGAGGTCTTCGTCATCTGATCGGGTTGGTATGCCGATCGGGATTCATCACCTCCAAAAATTTTTAGATATTCGATCCCGTTCGAAGAAAACATTTTGTTATTATCTTTCCAACAAGAAAATCTGGAGGATCAATGACGGTTTTCCAAACAAGGACAGTGGTTGGGAAAATCACTTTTTCTTTGTCCCGATAACTGGAGCTATGGTTGGGAGCACGCCTTGGAGATTTATTAAGAAAGAGTGGCGACCTATTGGTAGCCGAACCAAAGAGCTATTTTCGTTTTTGTTATAGCTATCGTCTCTTAACCTTTCTCTTTTTGGTTTGTAGATCGTAAGCTCGTGCTCAGCTGTCCGCCAGATCTCCTCGAAGTCGTTGAACGCTTAATTTCGCGAGGGGAAAGTTAACTGGGAAAGAGATTTCTGTCTTACGCGAGTCGAAAGCGCTCGAGCTCAGGCCAACGACTCTTTCGACGCCTCCGATAGTTCTGACGAAGAGACCCCCGAACCGTTACTTGAACCATCTGCGATAATGGAGAAAACTATTCGTCAAAGATTGCAAGAGAAGAGAGAGGAGGCTGCTCAGTCAAAGACGGAAGGCAAAAATGTGAAGCAGCCGAGCCCTCAGAAGAAAGATCCCCGCGCTGACGCGGTTACGACTGTTGGGAAGGCCGTGGAGCTCGGTATTGAAGCCATAAAGAAGAGCAAGGCTTCTAAGCAAAAGGATCTCTCTGTGCCTCTCTCTCCGGCTCGCTCTGATAGCTCCAAAGACCATGGGGCCCTTGTTCGGAATACGAAGAAGATGAAAGCCCTCGATGTTGTTGGCGAGCAGTCTACCAATAAAACACCCGAGTTGGGTAGCAAGAAGAAAACCGCAGAGGGGGAGCGACTTGAGAAAGTTCCGAAGAAGGCCAAAGTGGTCGCCCCCTCGGGTACGATCACTGAACGAAGAGCCTAAGCTGCTAGTCACCTCGCTAACAATACTCCCTCGGTTTGTCTTCCCCCTCCCGACACTCTCTTAGAGGATAAAGCTTACGGAGAGGCGGCCTTCAAGCTCATTTCGGTAAGTTTTCTTTTCGTTCACATAAACAGCGAGGAAGATAGATGTATTTTTATTCATTCTCTTTTTTTTTTGCTTCAGTTCACAGAGTCCTTTAATGGTCTCGTTGCAGGGTATGAGGCCAAGACTCGTTTCAACAGATCCGCGCTTGATGAGCTGCAAAAGACTATCGATAGTCTGAAGAAGGTGCATGAGGAGTCAGACAAGGAGCATGCTATCAAGCCGACTCAAGCCAAAGAAGAGACTACTAAGCTCAAGAGCGAGGCGGAACGTCATCAAGCGGACGCTGTTAGAATGTCCATCATCAACCTCAAATATGTAGAGAGGACGAATGGTTTCGAGGCAAAGATCGGTTCGCTACAGGAGCAGCTGCGTGCGAAGGATGCTTTTTCGAGGCCAGGGTGAAGAAAGCACAGTTCGATCTGAATGAGCAGTATGGTTCACTTTTTAAGACGATCTGAGCCGATTTGGGGAATGCCAAGGATGCTCAGGAGCGCGCCGCTCTTCTCGCTCAGGCTCAGGGCAATATTGGACTGATCAACGATATCCGAGGTGATAATCCGCCAGATCTTGATGTCGAACTCTCCGGACTTCAAGACTTCGTTGCTTCTGAAGGCGAGGCCCAAAAAGAAGCATATTCTCTGTTAGCAAAAGTGGTGGATCAGCTCGTCGTTCTCCAGATTTTGTCCGATCTGGCTGAGGTACATCTTAGAGACGAGATGATCAAAAGCTTCGAGTTAGCTCGGATCAGTGTGGAAAGTCAATATGGTTCTAATGTTGGTTCTATCTTTCAGACTGAAATCGGACCGGTGGTAATCTCTGAGCCGGCGCCAGTTGGATCGATTCTGGAATCATCGAGCCAAGTACCGGATGGTTCAGTTGGGAAGACCGTAGCTGAACTTCCAGAGTCATCCAACCGAGCTCCCGCCGAGTTGGCTAAGTCTGTCGAACCAAGCTCTGAAGCCAGAGGCCTTGTTGATAAGGTTCCAGACTTCGCTCAAAATTCATCGAGCCAAAGTATCCTCTGAACTTCTCTTGTTTTTGTTTAAGTTTTTATGAATACGATGCCTGGGTGGCTTTATCCGCTTTATTTATATATTTTGTGCCTGGACGGCTTAATCGAACCGTGAAGAGAATTGTGGATCACAAAACGTTGTCCGTTTGGCGAAACTGGTTAAGTAATCATGTTAATCCTTTTTTACCGACGTTCCTGCGAGGCATTTCGTAAGTCGGATTTTAGTCAAACTATTCCAGTTTTTAGCGCGAACTCATCAATTAGCAAGTCGCGGGTCGGAGTAGTGATGAATTTCATTAAGTGTTCGACCAATGCTGTTGCAAAACGTTTCGTATATTGGGTTTAGACTGTCTTGTTCCAGTTTTTGCCGTGTGCTTATCTATTAGTAAGTAGCGGGTCGGAGCAATGACAAATGATCATATTTATATAGCGCGTACGTGATATAGTGTTAGAATAAAATGGTTAAGATCGAATGTTGTGACCAACAACATTTGGTTCGGTACGATTTATGAACATCCATCGAGTGGTTAACAGCGAACCGTATGGTAAAATGATGGGTAATATTGAAGGGCATATTGCGTTACCAAGTTGTTATAAAGGAAATATGAATTTTATTCGTCATTGTGTTTAGCGGGGAGCCGCGTTACAAGAGAAAAATCATACTTATTCGTGTTATAGGTGAACCGTGTTACAAAGATTAGAAAAGGCGTTAACGGCGAACCGTGTTGCAAGTGAGAGGGAGTGAATCCACCAGAAAGTGAACTGCCTACGTACCCCTTGCGGGGATCAAGTCACGCTTAGTTCTAAGTGATGGCGCGCCGTGCCTTAGTGGTAATACTTCTTGAGGTGCATTACGTTTCATGGCTTCGGTATTGCTTCGCCAGCCATGTTTTCTAACCGATAGGCTCCGGGATGAACTATTTCAGTGATTTTGTATGGACCTTCCCAGTTCGCACCTAAATTCTTGGCGTTTCGTTCTGCGGTATTTTGGAACACTTTCCTGAGAACCAAATCCCCTTCTCTGAATCTCTGGCCTCGGACATTAGAGTTGTAGTACTTGGCGACGGACTGCTGATAGTTCTGGATGCGAATAACTGCTTGATCGCACTGTTCGTTGATTAGATCCAGCTTGTCTAGCAGCATCAAATGGTTGTAGTCCTCTTGTTCTGGTAATAGCCAACGGCGAACTTCTGGAAAATGTACTTCCGGAAGAATCACGCATTATGTTCCGTAGACAAGTGCGAATGGCGTCTCGCCTGTTGCCCGCCTCGGGGTTGTTCGATGAGACCAGAGTACGCCTTCCAGCGGCCCTTCTTGGCGTCAAGCCAGTTTTTTTAGACCGTCTAAAATTGTCTTATTAGTTGCCTCAGCTTGGCCGTTTCCTTGCGGATAGCGGGGTGTCGACTTGCTGAGACATATTCTACCTATCTCAGAAATTTTCAAATCGAACTGATATAAATTGTGAGCTGTTAACTGTAACAATTTCGTATGGGACGTCGTGCCGACATATGATGTTCTTCCAGATGAAGAGTTCGGTCAGAACTAGCAGAAATCTTTTTTACTTCGATTTGTGCAGCGGTCCGATAATAACCATTGACCATCTCATGAACGGATACGGCGCGGAGATAGAAGACAACAGCTCGGCTGGTTGATGTATCGTTGGTGCGTGACGTTGGCATTTCTCGCAGTCGCCGATCATTGTTGGCCAGAAGTAGCCGTGCCATTTGATCTTGATTGCCAGGGCTCGTCCACCAAAATGATTTCCGCACAAGCCGCTGTGGTCTTCTTCCATTATCTTCCTTGCTTATTTCCCTTCTACACATGAAAGCAGTGGTCCTGAGAATCTCCATCTGGACACGGCGTCTCGTATCAAAATATAGCGAGCCGCTTGAGCTTTTAGTTTGCGAGCCGCCCATTTGTCTACTGGCATTCCTTATAGCTGCCGTACTCCGCATTATCGTCTATGTCCATTTTAGCGGGTTGATTTACATTGGGCTCACTGTCGTTATCGGGCTCGTCTTCAATTAAAGTCATCAAGACTTCGGGTTCGTCGACATCGATGCTGGGATGTTCGATGAATTCGACCAGAATTATTGCGTGCGTCGGCCTGAGTGTTCTCGCCGCGCGGAATTCTTTCCAGGGTGAATTTATCAAAGTGATCTGCTAAGCTCTTGACGACCCCGAGATATGCTTCCATCCTCTCGTCTTTGGTTGCATACTCTCCGCTGAATTGGTTCGCGACAAGTTGGGAGTCGTAATAAGCATGTATATCTCGCACACCGATTCCCAGTGCCAAACTTAGTCAAGCTATCAGGGCCTCGTATTCCGCCTCGTTGTTTGATGCGCCAAAATTGAGGCAGAGCGATTGCTCCAAGATTTCTCAGGTTGGGGAAGTTAATTGGATCCCGACCCTGGCACTTTTTTTAGATGACGAGCCGTCGACATGTAACAAACAAGTAGTGGGAAGGTTTGGTTCGGTACCAGTGCCAATGGGTAGTTCGATCAAGAAATCGGCCAATACTTGTGATTTTGCACTCGTTCGGCTTCGATATTCGATATCATATTCACTTAGCTCGGTCGCCCATTTTGCCAATCTTCTAGATTGGCTTGGACCGTACAGGATTGTTCTTATTGGCATTGCTGTCAATACCACAATAGAATGTGATTGGAAATATGGTCGTAGTTTCCGAGCCGATACTGCCACCACTAATGCGAGCTTCTCTGTCTGCGGGTACCTTGTTTCTGCGTCGCTTAGGCTGTGACTCATGTAAAAATCGGTTTTTGCACCCCTCGATCTTCACGTATCAGGACTCCACTGACTGCTGTCATAGATACAACGATATATAAATACAACGGTTCTCCTTCCTCGGGCTTCGCCAGTATTAGTGGGCTCGCCAAGTATGATTTCGGCTCGCGAAATGCCTCTTCCCACTTCCTCGTCCACTCAAATTTCTTGTTTCCTCGCAGCATGTCGTAAAAAGGTAGACACTTGTTCGTGGATCGCGAGATGAAACGGTTCAGCGCGATACGTCCAGTCAGTTGCTATATTCCACTCTTCGTTTCTGGTGACGGCATCTTGATCAGGGCTTGGATTTGTTTTGGGTTCGCTTCGATGCCTATGTGAGTTGCTAGATAACCGATAAATTCTCCGGAAGTGACCGCGAACCAGCACTTTCCCAGATTAAGCTTCATGTTATGCGAGTTCAGCTGTTCGAAGCAGTCGCGGAGATGCCCCACGTGTTCTTCTTTCTTTAGAAATTTAACCAGCATATCGTCTATGTAAACCTCCATCGTTTTTCCGAGCTGTGAAGCGAACATTTTGTTCACGAGCCGTTGATATGTTGCTCCCGCGTTTTTGAGTCTGAATCGCATCACCTTGTAGCAATAAATGCCTCGCTCCGTTTGGAAAGCTTTCTTTTCCCTGTCGTCGGGATGCATCAGAATCTGGTTATAGCCCGAAAAGGCATCCATGAAAGTTAACAGCTCGTTTCCCGTCGTTGCTTCTACGAGCCGATCGATGTGTGAAAGCGGGAAACTATCCTTTGGACATGCTTTATTCAAGTCTGTGAAGTCTATGCATACTCGCCATATCCCGTTCTTCTTTTTAACCACCAGTGGGTTAGCAAGCCAGTCAGGGTAATTGGCTTTGGAAATCGAGCCCACTTTTAATAGACGTTCTACTTCATCATTGACCGCCATCAGTCGTTTGTGTCCCAGCTTCCTTCGCTTTGGTTTTACTGGTTTAAACGTCGGGTCTACGTTCAGATCGTGATAGGTGATGCTGATGTCTATCCCGGGCATATCCTCCGCTGTCCAGGCGAAGGTGTCGACGTTCTCCTTCAGGAAAGATATCAGCTCTTTTTTATCTGCCTCGTCTAGATGCGCCCCTATCTCTACGCATCTTTCTGGGTTCTTTTCGTCGATGCATACGGAGATTACAGTTTCGCAGCTCGGCTCTTCAGCGACGGTTTCCTTGTCTTCCAGCGTTTTTTCTTTGGCCGTCTATTTCTTGGCTGATTCGTCGTCTCCGCAGATCTGTAATTGCTATAAGAGATTGGCTAAGGCGTTTGCCGACTCTCGGGTCGTCTTAACCTTTTTCCTGTTTTCTGCGGGGAGCATCTTGGGTAATGGGTTCCTGAGCTTATGTTCTGTCATGAAACATATTCTTGAGTGTTTCTGCGAACCCAAGATAGGCTTGACCCCCGATGGAGTAGGGAACTTGATGCATAGATGGTAGGTGGTGGATGTTACGGCTCGCATTGAATTTATCCATGGAGTGCCCATGATGATATTTTAGATCGGGGGGGTTATCTAAGACGGAAAAATTCACCATTTTTGTTATTTCTCCTGCCCCGACGGGGAGTGTAATTGTTCTCATAAACATTGTTACTTCTCCTCTGAAACCAGTTACCGGATTAGGTGTCGATTTCACATCGGTTATATCAATTCCCATTCGCTCCAAGGTGCTCTTGTATATTAAATCAACCGTGCTTCCGGTGTCGACAAGGACCCGAGCCACGTCGCAATTGCTGACTGCTAGCATGATCACGAGAGAATCGTTTGGGGTCGATCCTTCGTGATTTAACTGTATTTTCTTCAGAATTAGCCAATGTTTCAGGAGTGATATCCATGGGAGTGGATCTCCAAGGTTGATATGAATCGGGTCGTTTGGCGGCGCGCCCTTGGTCCCTCGGTCCTTTTTCTTTTTTGGGAGATGTGGCGGCGGATTATCTGACTCGGACTCTGTTTTGTCTTGCTCGGGAGTTTTTTTCTCGTCTTCGTCTTCGTCTCTGTCTGCTTCGTCGACTGGGAGTTGAAAGTCAGGTTCTTTAGATTAAGCTTCCTTCGACGTGCGGCATCTCGTTCATCTCTTTCCTTCAATTGGGTTCGCAAGTTCTCGAGCTCTTGGGTTAGCGTGCTATTCACAGCTCCTAGCTCCTCGGTTTGCTTTCCGAGCACGGCGATCTTGTCTGCTTCTGTCTGATTCGCTGTCGCGCCATCTTTGTTCTGCAAAACCGTCGATTCGTTTCTGGTCAAGTTTTCGTCGATGGTCATCCTGCCGAGTTCTGTGTTTTTTAGTGTCAAAAATTCCCTTTCCCCTCCTTCTAGCGCCAAATTGTGCGAGCCGAAACCTACACAATAGTCTTGAGTATTTTTTAGGGAGAGCCTAGGAATTTAATCGGTTTAACACAAATAACGAGCCAAAGATGGTTTGTTATTAATAGCTGTTTTGAGAGCTACAGAGTTTGTGGCGTATGTCTTTGCTGTCTGTAAACATCGGTTCCTATTTATAAATATTCCATAACAGTACTTTCCTTTTCTGGTCGCACTGACTTTAGCTAGGGTAAACTTCAATCGTGGGATTCCTTCGATGGGCCTCGGCTCAGATTGCTAAGTTGGACGTTGGTTCGGCCCATCGAGAGATGACTGTCGGTTCGCCGGTTAGCAAACTGTTAGGCCTGGTTTCCCTCGCTATTGGGCCGATTCGAACAATAATGTCCAAGGGTGAAATCCGACCCCAACAGGGGGTGTCGAGCGACAACAAGACGAAAACAATTATATTACTTAGATAACTATTTTGTGTTTTGAATAATTAACCTATTTAGATGTAAATTTTTTTTTAATTTAACATCGGTCAAATGACCCATTTCGTAACAAGCTGCCTCCGGTACTGGCCCCGACTCAGAAACCAGCTGTACAACATCAAGAATCCTAACCCAAATTTCATGATGTGGTTTCGGCTTAGGAGATGTACGAACTTCAGCTAAGAACATTTTTTAATTAAAAAAAAAAGTGAAAACTACTCAGATTATCACTAATTTATCTGTAAATGATTAGATTAGCTCTTAGTAAATATTACTTACTAGATTAACTATAATTTTAGTTGAAAAGACATAATACCCCACTAGATATTCAAATAACTACAAGTATGCCATTTTCTTTATTATTTTAATTTTATTTTAATTTAAAAAGTTATCAAATTAAAATTAGATTTACTTATTGTACATCGAGTAAAACAATCAAGGTAAAATATGTCTTCTTCTCTGACGCCGACTTCGCAATCTGCCTTCTTCTCCGATGTCGACTTCGAAGTCAGCCCGCTCATTCGCCGACAACGATAATGACATCGAAGTCGCCATCAGTTCACCTCAGCCTGCCACATGTTCTTCTCCTCCAATTTCAGTTTCCTCTGTTCAATTTTAGAGGAGTGTTCTTCACCTCGCCGACTCCGTCTCCGCCCGTCCGTCTCTTCCACCCACCAGCGTAAACTTCTGTGATTTGTATTTTCATTAACCTTCAAACTGTTATGAGAATAGCTTCAAACTATTGCCATTTCAAAACCAATTTTTCTGAGAAAAGCTTCAAACTATTGCCATTTCAAAACCAATTTTTCTGAGAAAAGCTTTGAAATTAAAAACATTTTTTTTTCTAAATTGTCTGATTTGTGTAAGAAATTCCTTGAACATCAAGTGAAACAACCAAGCTTCTGTTTAAAAAAAAAAAAAAATTAATGCCGAAGTTCTCGAAAAACATCAATAATTAAATAAATCAAATAATAAGTTCAACAAATGAATTCAAATAACATAAATAAATTCTAGCAACCTAAACACCAGGTTTGCCATTATTAAAAAGACTAACAACATTTGGTGTCGATCGACACTAGTGGTTCAGAAGTGATTTTACACAATTTCTTCGCGATGCTTGAACCTTAGACCGATTGTACAACAATCAAAGAAGAACATGTACGACCAATCCTCAATTCACACCTCTAAGAGCATGCGCAAATGACTCCCGACCCCTAGCATCGTTCAACACCTCTTCCAAAACAACATTTCTGGTTCACGGATGTTACAATTCTCCCCATTAAACTGGATTCGTCCTCGAAACCCAACACAAACGTCTCTCCAAGACCACAAAATTCACATTTAGTCCTATGTTATACGCATGTTTCTAGACATTATTACTCCTCAATACCACAAATGCAATACCACCATCACAAATGTCTATACCGTGACACCACCGTCACAAATAACTATACCATGACACCACCGTCACAATATCCACTTATACTGAGTTAGCAACCCCCAAATATAAGTCTGCCGTGCACCCACCATCCCAAAATATAGACACCACCGTCTACTCTAAAGACACCACCGTCTCTAGACTGTATCGAGTAATAAAATCTGAAACGTGTATAAATCATATGACTAAAACGTTCAATGGCCCCACAGGTCAAAGGAACTTGTAACAACCAAACATGACCCAAAAATATGAGGCAAAAACTTCATCTCATATAACTCCAAAAATGTATATCGTACAACGAAACGAAAATACATAAACCAGAAACAACAACACCAAAACCAAAAACAAGACTATACCACAAAGATGAAAGGAGCTCACTCCACAGCCTGCTTGTCGAACCACTTTCCGAACTTCAGCTTCATCTTTTCCTCTGGCTCCCAAGTCTGCTCCTCTGTGCCACTACAGTCCGACAAGACTCTCAACAATGGTACCCTCTTGTTCCGCAGAACCTTGACTCTCCTCTCAAGAATCCTCACAGGAACCGCCGGAACTGTCATATCTGGCTGAAGATCCGCTGGAATCTCAGCCACTAACTCCTCTGTAGGATGCAAACACCTCCTCAACATATAAACATGAAACACCTTATGAAAGGAGCTCATAATCGGTGGCAACTCCAACAGATAAGCAACTGGTCTAACTCGCTCCAACACTGGAAATGGACCCATAAACTGCGGACTGAGCTTGTTCTCTGCTATAGACCTGTTAGGGCCTCTCAACATAGCCATCTTGAGATTAACTCTACCTCCCACCTGAAACTCAAGCTCACATCTGCGTCTATCTGCAAAACTCTTATGCATATCTTGAGCCTCTTTCATGTTCAGCCTCAAAACACGGATCTTCTCTGTCGTCTCTTGAATAAAAGTAGCTCCAAACATGATGCGCTCCCCCATTTGGGTCCAGCATAAAGGTGTCCTGCATGGCCTCCCATATAAAGCCTTAAAAGGAGCCATGCCAATACTAGACTGAAAACTGTTGTTGTAGGCAAACTCTGCCAAACACAGATGATCAGCCCAATGGCCACCCCAATCCAAAACACACATTCTCAGCAAATCCTCTAAAGTCTGGATAGTCCTCTCTGACTGCCCATCTGTCTGCGGATGATAAGTTGTACTCATATGCACACTAATGCTCATCTCTTTCTGAAATGCCCTCCAAAACTCTGAGGCAAATCTCGGATCTCTATCCGACACATTACTGGCTGGCACTCCATACAGCCTCACAATCTCTCTCACAAACTTCCTAGCCAGGACAGCCGCTCCATCTATCTTCTTGATGGCCAAGAAATGTGCTGACTTGGTCAACCGATCAACAAAGACTCAAATAGCATCAAATGTCCGTGAGATAGGTAATCCCACAACAAAATCCATGGTGATCATGTCTCACTTCCACTCTGGAATGGGCAAACTCTGCAAAAGACCACTAGGAACATGATGCTCTGCCTTGACCAAGGAACAAGTGTTGCACCTAGCAACCCAATCTGCCACATCTCTCTTCATCCCAACCCAATGATAATACCGTTTGAGGTCACGGTACATCTAGGCCGCACCCGGATGAATCAAAAACTTGCTCGAATGAGCCTCTCTCAAGACCTCCTGTCTCAACTCCTCATCTTTGGGCACACAAACCC
>OVBJ01001941.1:0-22323 GCA_900406535.1 Noccaea bulbosa
GACTGCAACCGAGTCGAAGTTGACTGCAACACAGTCCAAGATTGCTGGGTTTGAAAAGATCTTCAACCACTTGGACAACACGGATCCGGTGCTCAAGGCTATGTTGGACAGCATGCGTCAAGACGAGGAGCAAGACGGGGGCGGACCGGAGCATGGCGGAGTTGGCGGATCCCGATCCGATGAATTTTAGTTTTCGTTTTATATATTTTTTTAATATTTTTATTTATTATTGTGTGTTTTTAAATGATATTTGAATTAAATTTTTAATTAATTTAATTTTTGTTTTTATAATTTTATTTATTTATTATTTTTAAAAATTTTAAAACTAATTTAATAATTGGAAAATTAAATTTAAAAATAAAAAATATATATATTAAAAAAATAACTTGCGACGGAAAGCGTTGGGAATATTTCCATCGCAATTTTTCGACGATTTGCGACGGAATATTATCCGTCGCAAATCGATCGCAAACAGTTCCGTCGCATATCCATCGCAAGTTCGATCGCAACAAACTCCGTCGCAAATCGATCGCAAAATATTCCGTCGCAAATCCATTGCATGTTTGCGACGGAAATATTTCATTGCAAATCGATCGCAAAATAAGAGGTCGCAAATCCGTCGCAAGATAGCGACGGAATACTTGTGGTCGTAAATCGATCGCAAGATATTTGGTCGCAAATCCGTCGCAAGTTACCGACGGAATATATGTTGTCGCATACCGTCGCAAGTTTGCGATGGAATTAAATTCGTCGCAAATTTGCGATGAAAACGTTTCCATCGCGAATTTGCAACGGATTTGCGACGGAAAGTTCATTGCGACTAACGATTTGCGACAGAACTTTTCGTCTCGTAATTCCATCGCAAAAATCGGTTTGCGACGGAATTGCGACGGGTATTTCCGTCGCAAATGGCCTATGTTTCTTGTAGTGCAATAAATTGTTTTTCATTTTGCCATTCCAAATTTCCAACATATTTTTTTTTATAAAACGGTTTCAATTAAAATACAGAAAATATTACATATATAGGATTTTAAGATCTTATAGTTTGTCTATTTTTTCATATATATACAAACGAAAGCACAGTTTTTTCTTTTCTTTTGGTTAGTATAAAATTCAAAACTATACAGAAGGAACTAATAAGAGTTTTTGCTTGCATAAACGGAGATGTAATATTTTCTAAAAGCAGCCTGATTGGAAAAGCTTAGCCCACCAAATATTCAATTGGGCCGAAACTCAATCCTAAATTTGTTTTAAAAGAGGCTCGAATTTGAGGGAACACGAGTTTTACATCTGGGTTTAGAAAGCATTATCTGAATCAAGGTTTGGTTACACTACAAAAAACGGCATCACAAACTCACAAACCTCTATTATTAGCTACAATGATGAAATTAGAAAACTAGACAATATTACTGAGTCTTACAGCCTAATTAGGTCAGCGGAAGCAAAGTAAGTCGTTATTATGAAGTTACAATAACGGTGAATCAGAGAAAAAAAATAGAAAATAGAGTGGTTTGAGTTTCACAACCTAATAATATCAATAGAAGCTAAATAAGTGGCTTCCAAATATAGACATAAAGTTGTTATAAATACAGGACCAATCTCTTGGTAAAAAATCATCACCAAAATCAATAAACCGTGAGAACTTGAAGGATCTCTTGTAGATTTTTTTCCCTCGAAGGAAAAAAATGGGTTCTCAAGTCTCATGGAGGCTTTTTTTGGTGATGACTATTGCTGTGTTGATTCTTAACGTGGAGTTTATCATTGCGGAAGAGACTAAGGTAATAACCATTACGTAACTAATAATGATTGTGTAAGGTGATAGAAAACCGATTGGGTAAATGAATTGTTAATGTGCATTACATATACATATATATATATATATAGGTCCACATAGTATTACTTGGTGACGTCAAGCATAGTGATCCGGAGCTTGTAACGGCCTCACATCTCAGGATATTGGAATCCTTAGTCGGAAGGTACCAACAAACCCAAATTCTTAGATAGATATATATATGTACTACAAGAAAAAAATGTAGATATACTTGGATGTAAAATAAACACCACTAACTAACGGGCTTGTGGATATATATATATATGGTTGCAGCAAACAAGGTGCAACTGAGTCCCTTGTCCATAGTTACCGTCATAGTTTTTCCGGCTTTGCTGCCCATCTTACGGATGCCCAAGCTAAAAAGATGGCAGGTACGTACATATGAAGAAACATGCTTAGCATATACAAAGCGAAGTGTATATATAAGAGTCTAATCAATGAAATATATCATGGTAACTATGAATAGAGCATCCGGACGTACTTCATATGTCACCCAATACTTACTACGAGCTGCAAACAACAAGGGCATTTGACTTCATTGGGCTTTCTCAAAGCTTACCAAAAGGGCTTCTTAATGATGCCAAGATGGGTGAGGACATCATCATCGGTGTCTTGGACTCAGGTAATTAATTAGTTTTGCATATGTATATAGGGCCGGGATATATAGTTTGACACCACGATTTATAAAGGAATATTTATTTACGTATGTACGTGGTGACAGGTGTGTGGCCAGAGTCGGAGTCGTTCAACGATAGAGGGTTAGGACCGATCCCGGCAAAATGGAAAGGGCAGTGCGTGGACGGACAACAATGGGACTCGAAGAAGCTTTGCAACAAAAAGCTGATAGGAGCAAGGTATTATTACATGGACAGTCTGTTAAAGACGAACAAAACAGACACACAAATATCAGAGGATGAGTACATGTCAGCGAGGGAAAGACTGCCACACGGGTCACACGTGGCCTCAACAGCGGCGGGGAGGTTCGTGGCAAATGTAAGTGCCAACGGGTTGGGAGCTGGAACAGTGAGAGGAGGAGCGCCGAATGCTCGTCTGGCGGTCTACAAAGTATGTTGGATGAGAACAGACAATACATGCTCGGCGGGGGACATAATGAAAGCCTTTGACGATGCAGTGGCGGACGGCGTGGACGTGATAAACATATCAATAGGAAGGCTGAACCCAATTCTGAGTGAAGTCGATGATTACAATCAGATCTCGTATGGAGCCTTCTACGCGGTCTCAAAGGGCATTACAGTTGTCAGTGCGGGTGGAAACTTCGGGCCACAAGCTAACACAGTCCAGAACATTTCTCCATGGATCATAACCGTGGCTGCCAGCAGCATGGACCGGTGGTTTCCCACACCTGTGACACTAGGCAACGGTGTGACCATTATGGTAAAAACAAAAAACCAGCTGACTCTTTTTTTCTACATGCATGTGACCTCATAAGCATAATCATCTACTACCTTTATAGGGTCGGACTCCATTCAATCGCGGGGAAGTCCAAGGGGATCTAGTGTTCGTAGATGGCCCTGAGGAAATAACGGATAAACTAAGGGACAAAGTGTTGCTAGCTTTCCTGCCTCCTGGTGGAGATCTTGGGCCATATATCATGAGTTTTTCTTACGGTAATAGTGGAGCCAAGGCTTTACTCCTTGCTATGCCAAATAACGATGTTGTCTTAGACGAATTAGAAGACCGACCCACAATCATGCTCGACTATGAACTTGGAACTACTGTTTACCAGTACATCAGGTCCACCAGGTATATTTTATATATTTTAATCTTTTTTGTTTATATACTTGAATCTTCTCTTATTATTTATTTTACTGCACAAAAAATATACATATATATATATTTATTTGCATAACTACAGCTCCCCCACCATCAAAATAAGCAATTCAAAGGAACTCAGTGGGCCAATGATATCCACTAGGATTGCTAAGTTCTCAGGCAGAGGACCCAATTCCGTTAGCCCATACGTTCTCAAGGTTTATAATCAATTTTGTGTTTTTTTTTTTTTTTTTTTTTTTTTCCNCCATCAAAATATTAATATAACATTTGGATGCAGCCCGATATCACGGCACCAGGTATGGGCATTATGGCAGCTATTACCCCCGAGAAACCGGGCGCAGAAAAGGGATATCTCGCGCAGTCCGGAACTTCAATGGCAACACCTATTGTTGCCGGTGTTGTTGCTCTCCTCAAAGCTGTCCATCCTGACTGGTCTCCTGCCGCCATTAAATCAGCTCTCATCACTTCTGGTAACTCATATATTATCTCTACAATTTTTCTTCTTAATTAATATTTCTAATAATTAGCATCATAACCTTGTTTCTTGGTTAAGCTTCCACTACCGATCCCTACGGAGCCCCTATCTTCTCTGAAGGTGCATCACGGAGATTCGCTACCCCGTTTGACTATGGAGGTGGACTGATGAACCCTACCAGAGCAGCAGACCCTGGTCTTGTCTACGACGCAAACATGGAAGACTACATACGTTTCCTATGTGCTTCCAACTACGACGAGGTAAAAATCGCTACGATCTCAAATGGAGACGATCGGTTCAAATGCTCCAACCCAAGGCCTTCCTTGCTCGAGCTCAATCTGCCTTCCATCACCCTTCCCTTCCTCAACGAGAACGTTACTGTCACCAGAACCGTCACCAACGTCGGACCTGTCAACTCCAGCTTCAGACTCATCCTTGACTCTCCTCTCGGTATCAAACTCTCCGTCTTCCCTAAGAAGCTTCACTTTAACGCCACTGTTAAGAAACTCAGCTACAGCGTCACTTTCCACACAACTCACAGAGCCAACACCATGTACTATTTTGGGAGCTTGACCTGGAATGATCGCCGTCGCAATGTCAACGTCACCATCCCATTATCTGTCAGGACTCAGAGGCTCATTAATTTCGACAACTACTAAGTTTGAAATTATTTGTTTCTCAGTCCTTATCTTTTATTGACTCTTAAGTGTTTTGTGTGTATGGAAGTGTTTCATCAATATTATTAATAAGACAATATTTATCACCACATGATCTTGTTTTCTTCTGTTTCGAAAAAAAAAAAAAAAAAAAAAAAATTAAGGCNAGGCTCATCGAACACACCTTCAAAGCAGTAACCCTGACTCTGCTCACTTCACTATTAAACATATAATCATAAACCAAAGTAAATTTGTCTAACTACAAATTGAAGCACCGTGATCCATTGTCAAGAACCGCTTCATTAACTTTGGAGTTCGTATTTTTTTTGCTGGAACAAATTTGGCTATCGAGTTCCCTTAAGGCGCTTTGCTAAAATCCCAAAACAACATTATATTTTTTTAGTATAATATTAGTTAATTATTATTTTATAAACCGTTTACAGAAAGAATTGCAAGGCTTAAGTCAAGATTCTTGGCTGCACACAGGCAAATATAACTACGGAAATTTTGTGTACGTTTGTTCGTTCTAGCACATTGGTCTTTGCACTCCAAAACAAAATCAGCTGGATCTCTGTTGCGAGAGTCTTCATATGTGATCTCATGTTTTCTCTGAAAATCAATTTGGAGACTCTCTGCCAAACTGGAAGAAGGACGTTTGGATGCGCAAATGCAAATATAATTAATACAACTTAGTCCCCGTTTGTTCATTCTAGCGCAAAGGTGTCCACACTCACTACAAAAACCAATTGGATCTCTAACGTCACCCTCATACTCATATACTCCAATAGCGGTTATCTGGATCTCAGTTTGGGGACTCTCTGCCAAATTGGAAGAGGAATTCTTGGCTGAGCAAAGGCAGGTAAGATTATGGCAACTTTCTTCACGTCTGTTCGCTAAACGACAATAGTGTGCACACTCATCACAAAAATCCTCTGGAGTTTGAAGGGATAACATAGAGTTGTTATCATGTTCACCTATAAATAAATAAAATCGATAATGCAATTAGTTTTATATTAATACGTATAAAAAATACTAGCAATAGAGTAAGCTTACGTACATGATGAAGCAATAATAAGCAAAATGAAAAAGAAGACTGTTTTCATTTGTTTTTCGAAATTTTGATATTTTTCAACTTTTTTTCTTACTTATTTTGAGTTTGTTTTGTGAAGTCAGTAAGATTAGTCAGTGTCCTATTTATATGGTTTTGTAATTAAGTTACAAAATAGTTAATGTACTGATCAACGTCTTTGTTATAAATGGAAAGTTATGAAACGTACCATATTAATGCAAATTTTAATGTGAAAGCATTAATTAAAGAAGACTTTTTAGAGTCTGCGTTCATTATAGGCTATTAGTGTTATCTGTTAATCCTTAAGGCAATATCAAATCTGTACTCCTCTGTTTCATAATATATGGGGTTTAAGCTTTTTATACACAAATTAAAAAGTCATTTAATTTTTGTATTTTTTGAAATAAAATATATTTTATCATCAATTCCAAAACATTTCAACCAATAAAAACATAATCTGCAGAATATAAATAATCAAAAATAACAAAAAAAACACATTTAATTTTATATAAAAACTCTAAAACCTCTTATATATTGAAACAAAAATAAAACTCTAAAATCTCTTATAAAATGAAACAGAGGGAGTATAAGATTAGATAGATAAAAGATGAGAAAGAGACATTTGGAAGTAGAGTCTAGGGTGTTCCCATGTAATTGAACAGGTATGGTGTATACTTTGAACTATTTGTAACTTCTGCCTCGTAATTCTATCAAGTCTTATGGTTTTACTTAATCCACGTTTAATTTGATGATGTAGAGAAAAATAAACCCCAATTAATTAGTGGGCAAGTACGTAAAGTGACTACTAGGGCTTCAGAGCAAAAAAGAATTATTTTTAAAGGAACACCATTATTTGTCAAAACTATTCTTCTTGGAGGAAGAAGAAGAAGAAGAGTCGAGAATGTTAAAATTGCTGATTTTATTAGTTTAGAAACTTTTCGAGTCTCAATCAAGTGGCCACTGGTACAGAGAGGACAATCAGTTTTGGGTAAGCCATGTTGGGAACATCTCTTTGCAAATGTCTTTTGGAAAATCAATTCAAATTATTAAAAATTTAATTTCTTTTTCTATGTAACATCATCATCAACCAAATATCTGATCTTGTTCTGGGTGCTATAATTGGAACAGAAATGAATCATTCATGTTACTTCTATTTAAATAATCTCAAAGAATATCAATCGAATTTTGGATATCGTGAGCAAAGATACGGCCATTTACGAAGAAAATAAAATAAAAATAAATACAACGATATATCCTTCTAGGTGCGTGCATTTGCGTGCTGTTTAATATACAAAATTGCTACGGTCAATGTTAACAAAGACGCATAATATATATATAATGCTTTTAGTACCTAAAACTAGGCCAGGGACTTCGGTTAACCGACCGGATACGGGTCGGTTAAATCGGATATCGGGTATTCAGGTTTTGAAGTTTTGTAACCGTTCGGTTATTGGGTCGGATTTGGGTCGGGTTCGGGTTTGAATCTTCGGGTTCGGGTCGGTTTTCGGGTTTAGGGTAATACCCGACAAAAACCGAATTTTTTTCGGTTTCGGGTAATGGGTCGGGTTTTCGGGTTTTTTGTACCCGAATCTGATCCACAAACTCGAACATCCTCCGATTCTTCCTCCTCCGGTAAGCCAATTTGATATCCTGGCTCATCGGACCGTGAGAAACCTCCAATCGCCGTCGGATCTGATGCAATCTCAGCGAATCTAATCGCATAGGTGTAAAAGCAAGAGGCGGAGACAAGAGGAGGATAGATCGGAGCTGCGCAAGACGGCGGATATAGAGGCCAGATGGCAGATAGGGGAGAGAGAGGCGGAGAAGAAGAGATGAACAAATGAGTGAAAGAGGTTGGAGAAGAAGATTGATGAAGAAAAATCGATCAAGGAGATGTTGAAGATGAAGTGTCGGCCATCAAAGAGAAAAAAAAAAAGAGGAGTCAATAAAGTTCAAGGATGTTGAATTTAGGTTTTAAGATTAATGTGGTTATCTATGGTCGATTCGGTTTTCGGTTAATCACTTCGGTTATCGGGTTTTAACCAACCCGAACCGAACCCGATTTCAAATCAACATCAAAACCGTTCGGTTATTTCATCAAAACCGAAGCCGGGTTTGGGTCGGTTTTCTCGGGTCGGAACGGGTACGGGTTGTCGGGTACGGTCTTATAGTCGCAGGCCTACCTAAAACTATCTAATTAAGTTTATGAACAACAACAAAAAATGCTAAAAAAGCTGGTAACTGAAAACAAATACGATAAGTTTAGGCCGCCGGTGACTTTTAGTCACGCATGACTCATCGAGTGGAATATTATGTTTTTATAAAACCACGAATAGAACAAGGTAGTCCTGTTTAATTTATTGCCGTGATATGAAGTGAACTAGCCTCTCGTGATTTCAAAAAAACATTAATTAGCCCCTCTACTGATTTGAAAAACAAATAAAACACGTTAATGAATTGGATATTTGTATATATAGTATAGTTATAAGAAATACAAAAGGCGACAGATTGGCGTTGGACGAGGGAAGGAGCTGTTGAGAGGCTCATGTGGGCTTCCTCTGTTCGCCATATCTACACGCAGATAAGGAATCTCCCCATATATGTACCTATATTTTTTATGAAAAAAAAATATAAGTTTTTTTTTTCTGAACGTGTTAACTAAACGAATTCAACTAAAGATTCTTTATTTCTTAGGATTATAGAGTAAAAAATATATACGAATTTACTGATAAAATAAATATGTTTATGAGATTTTACTGTAATCAGTTAAAGTTTGGTTTTGAGAGGACAAAACATGTAAATACGTTGGATTTTTTAATGATAAACAAGAAGTTCCAAACCTTAAACTCACAATTCAACATATTGCTATTATGCTTGGAAAACGCTTCATATGAAAAACCGAAAAAAAAAAAAAAAAAAAAAAAAAAAANTATTTGAATGTTTTTTACCATTTTCAAAGTCCCATTTTTCATAACTTCTCTAGTATATTTTGGAATTTTTCAGTTATTCAGTCAAGCAGATAATTAATTGTTTCGCCAAATAGTTTTAAATATAAAAAAAAAAAAACATTTTTAAATACAGGCTCGCTACCGATTCTTCCAATCCGGATTAGAGTCCTCTCCATTACCGTCTGTCCGTCTTTAAGTTTTGTTTTTTTTTCTTTTGTTCGTTCCCCTCATCGATATTTCAATCTGTTTGCATATATAATATCGTCACGCAAAGGTTTCGTCTTGTCACTTTATTTCGCTCCTGAGTACTTTCTCCGTTTATCCCCCCGCCCTGATTCTATCTATAACGGCTTTTGCGAAAACGTCGATTTTGTAGATTGTATCCATTTATGGAAGACAACCCGAGTAGCAGATTCAGAAAAATTTGTGTTTTTTGCGGAAGCCACTCTGGTCACAGAGAGGTCTTCAGTGATGCTGCCATTGAACTCGGCAATGAACTCGTTTGCTCTCTCTCTCTCTCTCTCTCGTCTTCTTTTGATTGCTTATCGTTTGGTTTTGTGATTGAAAAAACATCAACTTTTCAAAACATCAAAGACAGAGAAGTCAACTACTCCAGATACAGAACGGAAAAATCCGACCTTTCTCTCTATTTTTCAAAATACATAATACGAACTTTTAAGTTTACTTGTTCCTTCACATGACACTAAAATGGGTTTCTGATTTTGTTTGTTGATTATTTGAATCTAGGGATGTTGTCATTTGCAAAAGCAAAACTGTGAAAATTTCATCAAGATTTTTGAAGTGTAAAAACTGGGTCTCGCTCTGTTCTGTCTTCGTTTGTGTGATTGGAATCGCTGGAAATTTGTAGGTGAAGAGGAAGATAGACTTGGTTTATGGTGGAGGAAGTGTTGGGTTGATGGGTCTCATATCCAGGAGAGTCTACGAAGGTGGTTTCCATGTACTCGGGTTAGTCTTAAGAGTCTCCAAAACATCTTTATAACTCTTTCAGTCTCCTTCATTTCCAAACTTCTTTAATTGGATTCTCTGTAACTGCAGGATCATCCCCAAAGCTTTGATGCCAGTTGAGGTATGTAGCTTCTTCTTAAAGCTCAGATTTTTCCTTCAAACTTGGCCAAAGTTTTGAACTTTATTCATGTTATGCATTTGTGTTTTAGTTTAATTTGGGGATTGTATGGTTCCATCAGATATCTGGTGAGACTGTTGGAGAAGTAAGAATAGTTGCAGACATGCACGAGAGAAAGGCTGCAATGGCACAAGAAGCTGAAGCCTTCATTGCACTCCCTGGTGAGAAAAACGTCTTTTATACTGAGTTCGTGCAGGTTTTTATAAAGTTTAAAGTTTTGATATTTGTTTTCAGGAGGTTATGGAACAATGGAGGAACTGCTGGAGATGATAACATGGTCACAACTTGGTATCCATAAGAAGACGGTATCCTAACATTTCCTTTGACTCGGTCGGAGAAGAAGTAAGAGGCTATTAATGATTCTTATGTATGATTCGTTTTTGTGATTGTTTCTGCAGGTTGGTCTATTGAATGTTGATGGGTACTACAACAATTTGCTTGCTTTGTTTGACACTGGCGTCGAAGAAGGTTTTATCAAGCCAGGCGCAAGAGACATTGTGGTTTCTGCACCAACAGCCAAAGAGCTTATGGAAAAGATGGAGGTACATTAACTTCAATAGTAATCTCATACAAATGCGGTTTGGTTTTTGTTTAGAGTTTGTGTTTTGATTGTAGAGTCCAACAGTTCTGTTTCTCAAAATGTTCATGTTCTTGCCAGGAATATACACCTTCACACAAGCACGTTGCATCACACGAAAGCTGGAAAGTTGAAGAACTCGGAGCTTACCCGGGACAAGAAAACAAGCCGCAATAAATATTTAAAAAAAAGAAAAAAAAAAATCTAATGTTTCTAGCATATGCTACTTCCATTTGAAGTTTTAGTCTGATTTTATTTGCATCATCCACAATGTGTACAAGAAAAACTCAAATCTTGTTGCAATTTGAAACAGCACATTGGGTCCCCAAATTGAAAAAGTGTTGCTGATTATGTTAGTTAAGTTTGGTTTTTTTTTTTTTTTTTTTTTTTTTTTTTTGGGGGGGGGGTTTTTTTTAAAAAAAAACAAAAAAANTATAAAAGAACCAAAAAATGAAAGTTTGCTTGTTAATGCTAATTTTGGTTTCCCTCAAAGAAAGAAAGGAGGAATCTTTTTTGATTGTGAGGTGATGCAGAAAAGTCCCACAAAGTGTCGTATTGTAGTGAATGTCCATTAGAATAAGAGTGTGGTCCCTTTTGTTTGTTTCATTCGATGGCTTCGATTAGATTGATGGGTTTCTTCTTTTCGCCAAGTGCCCTTTTGTGGTGGGGAATGGATTGGATATGTTTTCTTCTTTCCTCTACGTTGGATCATTTTGATCAAGTCATTGACTAGTTTAAACTTTAAAGTGATGATGATGACCTTCATGGTAGTGGTAATTAAAATATTATTTGAGAACGTTGTCGACGACTTCATCATGGTAAAAAAAAAACTTTACCACTACATATTTAAAACTCTAATCATTTACAAGTGAAACTTGAGTTTTCTCTTTTCTGTCAACGGGACCAAAAGAAGAAGAAAAAGCTGAATTGGGGTGTGGGGATTGGGACCCTCGTGAAGGTATTTAAAAGAAAATTACTAAAAATCTAAAATAGTAATATGTGTGAGAGTGTGTCACTTCATTGTCAAACATATTTGTCTCCCACAGTTGTGATGTATGTCTATAATTGGTACCAATATAGGATAAGCCCCAACCTAATTTGATGTTGGTTTCTCTTGCATTATGCATCTCACACTTTCTTCCATCTTTTGTCCCTAAAATTGGTTAACCGGTCTTTTTCACTCCAGTACCCACAACCTACTTGCCCATCCATATCTTTTAGTTTCTTCTCTCAAGATATTAATTTAAGGGGATATGTACAAGACAAGACCATGCAAGAACAACTACTTAAAAGAGAAACTTAAGCAGTGGTTTAGAAACTAATTTGGTTTTACTTCACTCAGCCTCACAACCAGAACAAGGGATATACATCTGGAACCTAATGATGACGTCTGATTTTGTTTTTTAATAATGATGCGTCGTCTTTGTGACGACCGACGATTCTAGCGTCTGGGATTTAAGCCAAAGAAAAAACATAAACATAAACACCAAATTAGGCTTCATTTTGTATATCCCAAAATTCATAGTTCGAACATTTAGAGCAATATAACAAAGGGAACTCATATTTCACATTTCAGACACCAAATTACGTCATATAAACTAATCCCAAGCTCTGACTTTTCCACAACCAGAATATCAATGAGAGACACCACGAAATCTGAAAAGTTTGACACCTGAGTCGCAAGTTCGGGAAACACCTGTGTAGTTGCAACGCACCAAGTCATACTCTTTGGTGTTTATCAGTTTATGAATCCCTTAGTCTTTCTCTTTTGATGGGGCTGATAACAGATGGTGCAATGTAGCTGCTTGGATAACCGCACTTGGGTTTGTATCCTTTGGTGTGTGAGAACCTGTTCGCCTTAAGCTGAAACCTCTTTCTCCACTGCTCTGTCTCGAACGCCGGAATGACCGTGGAAGATGTCTGACAAGCCGTGATGAAGTCACGAGTAATACAACACCCAACATGATCAGTAACCTGCAAAAAAGTTTCAAGACTCTCCAATCATCCAAAACCTCTCTTAAGTTGTGCAGTCGTTTCTATGTTCATAATGTGCTACATTGCAGGATCTCTTTAGAGAGAGATCTTTCGATTCGTATGTTTCATCTCCAACGACTCTGATAGAATTTGTTTCAACTAGCATACTGACAATATAAGAAAGTGGGGCGAGTAGAACTTACCATCCCAAGAGAAGTAAAAGCCGTCCAGATGGCGAAGTGGGCAATTTCTCACCCAGTGCAAACATTCCTGCAACCACACCTGTTACAATCGATGCCACAGCAGCGCAAGTGGATACTACAATTGCTCTCCCGTGTTTAAGTCCCCGAGTCTGGTAAAGTAGAAACAAAAAAGAAGACTAGAATCATGGAGATATATACTATACCTGTATTTTAACCTACAAATTACTACAGGTAGAGAATCATGTATGTTATACACGACACGGTGCATTCCACACTACTAGTACTATGCAGATGAGACTATGAGGAAATGGAAAAGGAGTAGCAGGGACGAAGTACCTGGTAGAAAAATCCAGTTCCACTACAGCATATACTAATGGAAATACACATGGGAATGGACATTGCAGAAAACCCCTGCTCCACAAATACGAAACCCATCTTTGATACTACAGATGCCATCCTGTCATCAAATGAGTTATAAAATGTTGTCAGCTATAACTACAGTTTCAATATAGTTTAAGTCTCTTTGGAGATGTTACAGCAGGCACACCAGCACACTGGCTCTTATATGTTTCTAGAATCAACAACACACTGTAATGGAAATATTAGATATGATGACGAGTAAATATCAGAGGCTCATAATGTAGACCAAAATGTATGTTACTTGATCTTTATGGGTCGCGAAAGATACCCGAATAAAATCCCAGATTCCAAGCCATATATAATTTCTTCCACCACTTCATATTCCCCCTGCAAACAAACATGAGGCTAAGTGAGAAATAAAAAGACAGTAACATTAGAGGTGGTACTAGCTCTTATAGCTCAAAAATCTAAACAATTAGACAGTGAAGAGGACAACATACCAACTCCTGCTCCCTGCGTTGGCGTTTAAAGATATGAAGCCACGCATTTAGTAGTACCTTTATCCCCAAAATTCAACACGCCATTTATCAGAAACATTGCCATTACCACACCAGTTGATGAAAAAGAAAATATAAACCCAATTGTTGTAATGGTCAGACTTGAAAACGATATATAGAGGTCAAAAATGCTTTCTTATGAAATACCATGGATGAAAGGTACCTACAAACAAGATGGCAACAACAAATGCTAGCCACAACAACTGGAAGACAGATATCAGTGATGCTTCTTGCTCCTCACCACCGGCACCGACTCCTACAACGCATGGACAAACCCTCGATGTATCAGGTGATTTTCTCAAGTATCATAATATCTTATACAGCTAGCAGCATGCAGAAAGATGATAGCAGACACCGTTCAAATTATTGAACATGATTGATAATACCTATGGTGCCAATGCCAGCCACGGTAATCCCAATCCAGTCAAAGACATTCATGACTTCCTTCAAATAAAAATGCGAAAAGACTGAAAGAATGGCAAGTCCACATCCCGAGACTGGTTGAACAACAGACACCTGAAAGCAGAAATCCAAAAAGTTCACAATCAGGGTCTAAGGTTCATCTGCAAATCTAACTATCATACCATAAATCTCAAAGGCAGCTATCTTGGCATCCAAATAGAAGTTTGGGAAACTTGACTTACAGGCGCAAGTGAAAGTGCTCTCAGCATCAACAAAGCCCCAAAAATGTCCATAAGAAACCCTAACGCCCAAGGTTTGTTGACAGCATATGCCCTTATCACCTGAATCCCATAAATTAAGATCAAAATGTGAGCTTCCCACGGAAAATTGACCACCACCTCGCCATGATTGACATGGAAAACCCAAGAAGCATTGAGCATCACCAATGGTTTGAATCACAATACAGATCAAATTGCTATAGAACTAAGCAAGCCAGAGTCACAATAATTGGAGAAACGAAAGTTTGACTCCGATCCAATTCACACAACCATGTCATGTATCTGGCACGAAATCGAATTCGAGTCTGAAAGTTTGGGATAACTTCTAAACGCAAGAGATCCGAGGAATCAAACGGAAATTGAAACTCGGAAATAGCATGCAATCGAATAAGAAAGCATCAGAGAGAGAGAGAGAGACCTTAAGCTTGAGGGAGAGAGGAGGGAGGATAATAGTGCCCTTCTTCTGCAGAACCTTGCCGATATTGTTACCGGCGGTGGCCGCAAGCGTCAGGCAAATGGATTCCCACATCTCTCAAAACGCCGACGAGAAACGAAAGCGAATCCGAAATTTAATGGAATGCTTTTCTTTTACGTTATTACATGCCCCTCCGATTTTCTATTGTTGACAGGCCGTCGAAATAGTAATTTTCCACTTTTTAGCAATTTTTATTCTATTCTTTCTGTAATTATAGTATGGCAACAAAATTAATTTCACTGACTTCTTTTCTGAATAATTAATTTTTTTTTTTTTTTTTTTTAGTTGGTAAGCCTCCAATTTTTCAAAAGGTTAATTGCGTTTACATGTCCACGTTATTATTTTCACGTTTCTAAAAACAAAACTTTGTCATGTCCAAACATTTAAAAATTTCTTAAATTGGCTCACTCTTGTAGTCTAGTGAATTGCATTTCTGATAACATCCGAGATGATGCGTTTTATTGACAAGCTTTGTATTGAAGTGGAAATAATGCATAACCTTTAAAAGGTACAACTACCTAAGAATCATTCAAACACGCCAAATTGATTAATATTTTTGAATAAAAGCAGAGCTTTTTGATAGAAAGTTACGCAAATGGATGATCACCAAAATGATCATGTCAACATAACTAATAAAACTAGTGAGTGAAAGATTGATTCAATACCAGATGTAATCAGTCAAACACAAACACAAAAAACCCAACCATATCAAAATCTAATGGTAAACAAGATTATGTAAATGATAAAACAAGAATGGATCATATTTCTGCAGTACTTTTTCAACGGTATCAAAGTAAAACTAATAATCTAATTAGTAAATGAGCATTAAGTTCTACAAGAAGTTTCATTTTGACGAATCTATGGGCAATAAAAATAAAACCTGAACACTCAGGAAAATATGTAAACTATGATCATATATAATTTATGGCGATGCAGCCATCACAGTTACATTCAAGATTACAACACACAAGAGATATATAAGAGAGAAATAGAGGAAGATAAAAAAAAAAAAAAAAAAAAAAAAANCATAATTACTTGAGAAAATCAAAAGAAAATAACAAAGCTCAAGAAGAGGGGGAAAAAGAGGGAATATTTCACCACCAACCATAGACGACCTGTGTGTATCTGTGCTTGAGCCATCTGAAGCTTTTTCTAAAAGAGCCTTTGACTTTGCCTTCAACACTATACATCTTGTAACTCGCGACCCGTTTCTTCCTCTGGAGCTCCGGGTCGGTTATTCCCCAGGATTTCGACCTCGCTATCGATTTCTCCTTTTTCAGATCGCTCTCCGTCGTCGCGTACGAAGCGCTATAGCTCCTGAAATCGCCGGCTCCCGGACCACCTTGGTAAGGCTGGATCTGCATCCCTCCGTCTCCGTACGGTCGTTGACGGCCGTATTCTTCCATGGAAACCGGCGGGTTCGAGAGAATCTTTTGTTCTGGTCACAGCTCAGAGAATAATTGCAGAGACAAAAGGGAGGAGAATAATAGTAACGCAAAGCCGTGTCTTTTGAGCTGGTCTCAATTTGACACTCATATTCATATTTTTATTTATTTTCTGACTGTTTTAAAGCAAAACAAAAATAAAAGATACTCATATTGAAAATTGCGCATTTTTCTTTTTACAGAAATAAGGTTATTTATAATCCACGCATAAGGTAAGACTAGTACAGTATGTTTAGGGGGGAAAAGATTTTCTGAATGAATTTGCTAACTCTACCAAGTTTCAGACAAGATTTTTAACCCAAAAAATAATAAAAGGTATCAGACGTGTTTAAGAAAAATAAAAAATGGAAATATAAAGATTTTTTAATTGACTGTTGACCCTTGACCGGTGATGTGAAGAACGGCCAATGGCAACTTGTGTGTAATAATAATAATGTTCAGAAATCCAAATTTTAATTGGCGTGATTCACATATTCGTGGGAACGTGACTGCCAACAAATAATCATCAAGACCTTTAATCAATGGCTTAATTTTCCACGAGCTTATCATATTCCTACATAAAAAGTAAATTTTTAATTTAAAGAAAAAGTTAAGTATCAGAAAGTGATCTGACAGAAGCTAGTATGAATCACTAATTTACACTAGAGGCTAGTATGAATCATTAATTTCATAAGGTCCGTAACCTGAGACAAAATTAACTATCAAAATTATCTGGGTGGCGACAGATTAGATTATGCAGCGAACGGGACCTTCTTTAGTTAAAAATCGGCAATGCCACTGCCAAGCTAATTAACTTCTCTCGGCTTTCACCTCAGTAACCTAAGCCCAAGCCCAAGCCCATAGGTTTCTTTGACATATTCGGTCGACTACTTAACCGGGATGGGATTAGCCGCCATATACCGAGAATCAACAAAATCTAAAGCAAATCGAATTTAAATCTAGAAGGGATAAAGTGATGAGAGATGACCAGCGACAGCGTGGTTCTGATGTGAGGATGTCCACTTGATGATGTGGTGGGGTTCGGGCGGCAAATTCCATTCGACACGTGTTCCTTCAGGGGCTGTCCACGCGCCGAAAGTGGGAAATAAATAACCCAATTTGAGTATCGGAGAGAATCTTAATACGAATTTTAAAATATAATGTTTCTGTGGTCACACTCTTATACACAACTCCCCAATCTGACAAAAGAAATACTAACATACATACATCTGCTCTCTCACCAGTCACCACACATCATTAGTACCGTCATTAGTCTTACGAACATGCCTTCTGGATCTCTAATACCAACACCAACACCAACACCAACGCAATATCTATAAATCTATAATCTATATGATTCAATACATTGATTAAATTGATGAAGTCATTGCAATATATGTTTACATGGTTTTATATAACTATACTTGTTAGTTGAAGCGTCGTGCATTGCTTTTTTTTTTTTTAACTCTATTACCTTTGCTTCTTTTTTCACCTTTTGTTGAGGCTTCGACTTGAAGCAACACCGAATCCATAATGGATCCAAATTAGAAGTCAAAGTGGTATGTCCCTCATTCCTCAAAAGTCGATTCCCTTATCGTTAAATCTATCTACAGTTTACATAGATTTGGTTGGCCAACGATTTTTAAGTGCACTGGCGATCGCAAGTCTAGTCGCTAGGTGACAAAGACAAAATATATGATAATATGAAAATAAATATGAAAAATGCATAATAAAACACAAAAAAGCACAACCAAAACCCACCCAAAGATAATTTATAGGTTATGGTGCTATTATGTGTGTTTTGCCCAAAAAGGAAAGTTGTCAAGGTGCGCACTTCCATATTCGGAATTATTGGCTGTGGTCTTCACAGGGAAAAAGAAAACCTAATTTGATTGTACGCACCAATTAATGCTGCAAATGCACCAGGTGTCATCATTACATATTCGCATTCTCAGCAAATCTCATCTCACCCTGAATTTGGAGATTTAAAAAGAAAATGTAGAGACGGGGTACGGATTACGGAGGTAGCGATTTGTGTTAATTAGGTGAAGAAGAAAAGGAGATAAATAATTAAAAACCAAAAGAAATCTATAAAAACTTTTCTAAAGGTCTTTTGTTTCATTGATTGATTTGTTACGTTAAAACTGAATTACACGTTATTTACATAAATATGATGAAATCGTTTGTGAATTATATTATCATTTGTGATGGTGCTAAAGACGAATTTGATGGATGCAATTTTGTTGACAAAGAGCATATATGGCATACAGTTTTAAAAATGTTTTTGTTTTTTTAAAAAGCATACATGCTTTAAGATGCTTTAGCGCCGTATTGAATGTGTGGGTGTGGCTGTACTTTTTCATGATGAGGCTCTGTTGATTTGTAATTGGTGGTCTAAATTTTTATTCCACTAAATTATAAAGTCATTTATATGCTTTCCTCTGAAATTTTCAAATCAATCTATTCTTATATAATATAATTTGGAAAGAGAAAAAACAAAACTATTCTGATATGTTTTAATATTTAAATTAAACTTATTTAATGTTTTGTTTTTCCATTTGATAATCTTCATCCATATTCTGTTCCACAGTGTCTGGACCATTAGTTATAATTTACTCTCTTTTTTTTTCTGTTTGCTAAACCATCATGTTCCTTTGTTATAAATTACTCTCTCTATTTCATATTACTTGTCATTCTGGCAAAATCTATCTGGACAATGTCCAATATCTGGATGTATCAAGCTCAAATGACAACCAGATACATCCAGATACATTGCAAATAAAAAATGTCAGAATGACAACTAATATAAAACAGAAGGAGTAGTCAATTAGCATTAACATCTACTCATGGGATATTCCGTTAGTTACTTGCCACCAGAAGAGCATATTTGTGGTCCTATATATATGATTATATAAGTGTATGTTTAATATGGATAGATATATAGAAAAAATATGCTAAATGTAATATGTTGATCATATATACAAACGTGAATGCAACTGGAGAAAAAAAAAAAAAAAAAACATTTTGATGATTTCTGTTTTGGTTATAATTTATAACTAGTAAAATATGTTTGATAAAAAAGTAGGTTGTGAAGTTGTTTGTGTTTTTATTTGATTAGCAAAAGCAAACGATGACTTAGAAAAATCAAATAGTAAGTCGGGAGTTATAATGTATCGATCGCAATTCACGTGGTAAGAAACGGAACAATCTTTATCAATAATTCATGAGAGAGGTTTGAGTTTATCTCTCTCTCTTTTTTTCTTTCTATAAATCCCATTTCTCTCTCGTCTTGGCTATAAAAGCCCCGACAGGTCTCAGTTTCTTCCCACATCCAAAGATAGAAAGAAATAAGGTCTAGCGTCCTGTTATAAATCAGTTATATAATTTAATATGCATATAAAAGTAGCTAGATAGTTGATAGATTTATGCAGGATGAAATCGGTCGCTGGTTTTCGAGTATGGTCGCATGCGCAGAGTATCGAAGGTAAGAGGAGGTGACAGAAGAGAGTGAGCACACATAGTGGCTTTCTTGCATGCTTTTTTAAGTTAGGGTTTCATGCTTGAAGCTATGTGTGCTTACTCTCTCTCTGTCACCCCTTCTCTCTCTCTCTCTCTCTCTCTCTCTCTCTCTCTAACAAGGTTAACTATAGCTGATAAGGATCTCTGATATGGTTTATCATCAAACGGATCAAAGGAGTTTGATTCTTTGAGGTATGACCGGTATACGCAACTCTGATTTTCATTGTTAAACTAAACAGTTATTTTAAAATAGACTATTTTGTTATGTATGCAAAAAAACAATTTGAACGGTAAACGTAACCTATATATGGAATGGATTTTGATTAAAATATGATATACCAATTAATATATATCTTGTTCTTCAATCGAGTATGTTTAGATTTGTTTTTCGAATTATACGGTACCGTATAGAAATACTGGCATTAGATACTGACTGCATGTATGCAGCGCTCGTACTTGTGTACATAATATATGCAGCGTTTAAAAACAGTAGAATTTTAGAGAAAACACAAGCAGAGATATATACTACTGTCAACAAAAGAAGAGGGGGGGGGGGGGGGGGGGGGGGGGGGGGGGGGGGGGGGGGGGGGGGGGGGGGGGGGGGGGGGGGGGGGGGGGGGGGGGGGGGGGGGGGGGGGGGGGGGGGGGGGGGGGGGGGGGGGGGGGGGGGGGGGGGGGGGGGGGGGGGGGGGGGGGGGGGGGGGGGGGGGGGGGGGGGGGGGGGGGGGGGGGGGGGGGGGGGGGGGGGGGGGAGCAAGCGGAGATATGGACAAAGAAGAAAATATATCATTATTCATTCGCACATAATTGAATTGCTAATAATTATATACCTTCGACAAACATAATTTATGCTTCATGATTGTACATGGAGAATTTTCCATTTATAATATAAAAAATGCTGCAGTTAGACTTTATTGACTATATGTGGATTGCGGCCAATCAACTTGGATATACACTCCACTAGTACAAAAAAGAAAGAGAGGACTCTGCATGTGGAAAGTCTGAGAACCTTGTGTGACGAACAAACGATTGGCAATATCTAGCCATTAAAACGACTCCAAAGTTATACTTCGTCTTTTTTTACAAGACATGCACAGAGACATTGCGGATTAGCTAAGTGATCAAAATATGAGATATAGTGAATAGCTTGTATGTAAAACGAATCATTATCTATTTTTCGTGTTCGGTGGGAATATAAATGTGTTATTTAACTATGTTTGAATTTTAATTACGGATATACTCATCTACAAAACAATTTTAATCAAAGTACTTCTTAATTGTTTTTAAGAAATTGTATATATTCTAAATTTTTGTTTAGTCTTTACTCAAAAAATGCATATATAGTGGGTTTTAATTTAGAAAACCACATGACACAAAAAGTATAATTATATGCCTGCGTGAATGTATATTTAACCACTATAAGTTATATTATGTGTATAGAGTATTGGAATCCACAGCCTTTCTTTTGCTTCTGTTTTACTATAATAAAGATTATTAGAAAAACCGTCAAAAATATACTCCCTCTGTTACGTAATAGCTCTGTTCCTTAATAGTTGATGTTTAAGAAAAAATGCATCTGGACATTATTTGGATGTATCTGGACTCAAAACACATCCAGATACATCCAAACACATCCAAACACATTTTTCCTTAAACATCAACTATTAAGGAACAGATGAAGTATATCAGAGAATGAATGACATGTATTAAAATGTTTACAAAATTAAAGTTACATAGACAAACTTCTGTTCAAGAGAATGTTTGTTCTTTCTTTTAAGACTTCTTTAAAAAATTCCTCTTGGACCAATACATATTTAAAGCGACTGGGATAAATTCTCAAATCAATCCTATCAAATTTATACCACAGAGATAATCAAATTGATGTGTTCCCTAGCTTTTGAAATATGATCTCTGATTATGTTGCACTTATTTTTTTTGACCAAAATTATGTTGCACTTATTATGTTATGTAAATCTCTTTAGTTCTAGTCAAACAAAAACGTTTAGATGAAAAGTCAAAATTTCACTCAATGAAAAAAAAAAAAAAAAAAAAAGAGATTTAAGTTATAAGTGTTAATTCCATTCCCATGCGTAATCAATCAATTGTATATGGACCGAAAATGAACATTTATCAACTGGAAAATTAGTAGCATGCACTCTATCTCACCATAAAATACAAGGTTACGTGTAAACACGTCAATCACGTTTATAGAATAGAGAATATACCTGAGAATGCACGGTGGTCCTTGATCTTGCTGCTTTCGGCGTAGCAAACTATCTCGATGTCACGGCCGAGAGAATGAGCCGCCGAACAGAGAACAAATAGAAGGAGGAGCCAGAAAGAATCTCTTCCGCTTTCGGGTGAAACCCTCATCGGATTCGTATTGAAGAGATATGTTAACGTTTATAGAGGAGAAAAGAGGATATGATGTTTCTACTATCGCCACTCGTCGGTCTATATATATATATATATATATATATATATATATAGGTCTCTTAGAGCTTATTATTTTCTAAACACACTCTCAATTCAAATACTTGGTGTATACCGTAGCCACGTGAATGTACGAGTTTTAAGTTTTCTTCTTTTTTTTTTTTTTGGACGAAAAAGTAGATTTCATTAAATAACTTAACCAAG
>OVBJ01001942.1:6996-22313 GCA_900406535.1 Noccaea bulbosa
CCAACCTAGGTTGTTGGTGAGACTCGAACTTGAGTCATCACCCTTTAAGGATCAATTGGTGGTAGCTTCGATGAGGGAAAGCTACTTAAAGAGTGAGGTCCTGGGTTCGAGGCTCACCAACAACCTGGGTTGGTACAGCTGGCTNAGTGGCGGTGTGGCCTTATACACCAGAGGGGTTGGGTTGTATTGGGCTGCAGCCCTAACAGTGCCGGGCCAGCGGTGGGCCGGTGGGCCGGTGGGCCGGGCTGTTACAATAAAAGTGCACTTTTTTGTAACAGTCCGGGCTAACCCAGACCCACTGCCAAAGGCTCCCCGCAGGGCCATCCGGCCTGTTAGGGCTGCAGCCCAATACACCCCAACCCTTCTGATGTATAAGGCCACAACAACTTATACCAACCTAGGTTGTTGGTGAGACTCGAACTTGAGTCATCACCCTTTAAGGATCAATTGGTGGTAGCTTCGATGAGGGAAAGCTACTTAAAGAGTGAGGTCCTGGGTTCGAGGCTCACCAACAACCTGGGTTGGTACAGCTGGCTGCGGCGGTGTGTACACCAGAGGAGTTGGGGTGTATTGTGCTGCAGTGCTGGCAGTGCCGTGGGCAGTGGACCCGGAGATGGACTATTACAGCAACAGAGGTAATGCAACCACTGATCTACCTGCTCCTCTCGTATGTTATCTTATTTATTAAAAATTGTATATAATATATTATTAAAAATAAAATAGAATATGGGAATGAATAAATTTGAGTTTTTGTAATCAATCTGCAATTCTTAGATTTTGATTTGATGAAACAGCTAAAGACGATATATATATATTTTTATACAAGACTTTTCAATCAACCAAGATTACTTATTGTATGGGTTAGAATGAGTATATTCATATTATGGCATTTTTAACGTAAAAAAATTAGTCTGGAAAAAATGAGAAGTTTAAGATAAAAAAGAATGTTGAGAATGAAAGAAAGGATAACAACAAAAAGAAATATTTTCTAAATCAATAAGAAATGAGAATCAAAGGATCCGACTTCCCATTCACCTATATAAGGAGAGCTCCACACAAATCGCAAGATATCGAAAATTTTTCGGAGAGAGTTAAAGAGTAATTTATATCTTTTACTACTTTTTAGCTTTCTCTTCAGTATTCTCTTAAGCTTTGACTTGATCAATAAAAAATATTATTTTTTTTAATCCTAAGCCTAATTTCCATAATTAGGTTGTGAACACTTATGAATCATAAGTACAAATTTTACTACAAATTTTATTACATATCTTGATTACCTGTAAATTCAAGCAATCAGAGTCCGTTTCATTCTACACTCTCATGAATATTGAATTAGTGACCAATAAAGTACTAACCAGATTAGTCTAGAGACCAATAATGACATAGTGTGGAGACAAAGTATATTCTTACTAAATACAGTATAAAATTAACCAACGCATTTTTTTTTGTGGTGTTGAAGGGACAAGAGTCTTGTCGAGGAAAAAAGTGCAAAAATATAGCTTATGGACTAAGTATGGTAACGTCACATATCTTTCAGTATTATTTTGACCAAGAACAACTTGTTTAAAAGTTATTAAATTAAATGGCAGTCGTACCTTATTAAATATACCATAAATTTTAGATGAGATATCGAAATGATTTAAGATGTCTTTTTCTATTATTGCGAATTTGAAGAAAGGAAGAGATATGGTCATCTGGACCATGCAAGTTACAACGGTCATATGTATTTTTTTCCCCAACTGGCAACGGTCATATATTGGACCGTTATATGAGGAAAGTTTCTTCCCAATGGGTCAGCAGTGCTCGTATCCAGCTGTGTTGCTCCGTGCTCCAACTCCAAAACTTTTACTTCGCAAGTGGCGCCTCAACTTTACACCCTTTTTTATTGTTCTTTATTTACCGACATACACCAATTTTCTATAAAATCAAAATATATCATTTTTTTTCTTTCACAAAAAAAAAAAAAATCAAAATATATCATTCACGCAGCTTTTGTTGTTGAAGCTCACGGTTCGTACCATTACATTTTTCTTTTTTTTTGGGTAAAATAAATTACATTTTTCTATGTTTTGTTTTGGGGGGTACAAGTTGGAAAACGAGGGAAATCTATTAATATTATATCTAGGTTTATTTTTCTACTTTTGTAAGTTTCTTTTTCATTCAGTGTGTATATTGGATTCAAAGCCTTCACCTCATAAATTAGTTACAATAGATCATAGCATTAGCTCGATATGAAACGTGCCCTGATCCTAAAAACATCATTATCGGATTATCCAGTAGATATGTTGAATATAAATGGGGAATTTGAAAGCCCTTTAACAAAAACACACAAAAAGAGTATTAATATTAGTGTGATACTAGTTAGTAACTAAGATAATAAGTATTTCAGTTAATTATATAAGCATATATATGTTGAGTTGATGATTTTATAAGTAGCTTTTTAAATAAACATTAAACTGAATAAAATTTGTGTGTGTTATGGATCGGTTTAATATTTTTTAGTAATTTATTTCTGATTTGTTGAAGTGTGTTAATATAGGAAAATAAACTTTAATTAGTTCATGTATACGTTTATTATGGGCTACAGTCAAATTCATAATTTCTCATATAACATTAGAAAAAATAATTACTTCATAAATTTTTATGAACCAAAATTAAACCAGTATAGTTTTAGAATAAAAAGTCAATTGAAATTTCGAATTATTATATAAAATTTGAGATTCAGTTTTATACACTCAAATTTGTGATTGCTTTTTAGAAATGTGTTTCACCCGTGAAAAAATTAAAATGACGATTTTATAATTTTAGTTTAAAATTCAATTATAGTGAGAAATTATTATATATTTTTTTTTTTCGTCTCAGTTATATATATTATGTTTTGTATAGAAATGTGTTTCACCCATAAATAATTCTAGTAACAATTTTTATTTTATTTCTTAGTACAGCCTATATATCAAATTTATTGTTAAAATATATTTTGAATGATAATATATATTGTCCTTCAATGTTCATCTTGTAATATATATGATTTAATATTAGATTTTTGAAATAATTAGCTTTGGTAAATTTATGAATTGTCAAATGTGAAATTAAAGTAATCAAAATAGGTAAAATTAAAAATATGTATGTTTTGCAATGAATATATATAGAATAAATAAATAAGTAAATAAATAATAAAATAAAAAATCGAGAAAAATTGTGACAGTGACACTTTTAATGTTTCTCTTTTAATATATACACCACATAATTTTTGTAGACTCGATCTGTTTTCTTGTTAATATGTTATGGAGTTCTGGTTATACTTAATTTCTATATAAAATGAAAATTGGAAAGTACAAACGCGTGAAGATCCCCACTATAACGCTCCTTTTCTTTTTATTTTCTTTTTGTAGATTTTTATTGCTTTTAGTCTTTTACTAAACTGAAGAAGATACAAATATTTTTCTGATGCTTTTTTTGAACAACCTTAAAAGAGATATTGTTAAAAGTATTTTTTATTGATGTTGTTAAAAGAGATAAACTTAATGGTCGGTCTACTAAACAACCTTAACGTATGGCTTTTTTGTTCATTGTCGTTCCATTCTCTATTTCAATTCCTTTTATTCTAAATCGATATTCTCTAATTCAGTTTTGAGTCGTCAATGAATGAATACACATTCTCTAACATTTTCGTATTTCCATCCATTCTCTGAAATAAACTGCTTCGCTTTTCATTCAATTAAACATGCTAGATTTTTACCAAAAAAAGGATATCATTAAGCCATACGCTCAATTATCATTAAGAAAATTGTATAACTAGCTATGATAGTTTTTGTAAATAATTTGTTATTTTTTTGCTTGGAAGCACAGTGTTTGGCTAGAAAGTTCGTAGAAAGAGCGAAAGAGCCAAACGACAACGTTTAGAACCGTCAGGCTGACAACTGCTTCGACTGATAGATAGGTAACCGTCAGTTTTACTTTTATCCAACGGAAATGGACTGTGGTCTATCAGCATTTAACACCCTCGCGATTTCCATCCACGCGCTAGCATTCGCGAGTTGGGAAATCGGATAACGTCATTCTTGTCGCGGGCGGTTAATTGTTCGGAAGAGTAAAACTCCACGTGTCGCCTAACTACGTTGTTATTACATGTCACGCGCTGTTATTCGCGAGTATTGGTAATGACGTCTTGAACCGGTAATTACTCGTGGGTTAAAACGGTTTAAGGAGAATCTATCTGAAGATCCGTGACTTTTTTGCACCGTCCGTCCAGAGCTAAATTAGTTACGACACGTGCCGCTTAAAAAGCCGTGAAAATGGGTCCTGAGATCTTCTCGGTGCTTCACTTAATTTTCCGAACATAGATAATGTGAATAAATTACGGAATGGATAAATCGGTATGTAAAGAGGAGACAAATATAATAAATGGATACATACTAATCGTTGACTGGCTCAACTAAAAGAAAGAAATTTCAAGTAATATTTAAATTAACCAGAACATACGAATACGACAATACTCGGTTGATAGAATCAGTTACCGACTAATATATCTAAACGTGTGTTTGGTAAGTCAGTACGCGTACGAGGTATTTAATCATTTCTCTAATCGATGTCAAAAATTCATTTCTTTAATCTTTTTGGTCGTAAAGTAGCCTTCTTATTATTGTAACTCGGTCGATTTATATCAATACCTAATACGTAAATATTAACGATCGTTTAGGTCGTCTTGTGATAACGTTTCACCACAAGAACGTATTTCTACTATAATTGAAGCAATGATTGGTGATCTAAGAAATAATGGTGTAATAAGTTTGAAATGTTCAAAAAAAGGGTTTGAAATGATAAAAACTAAGGTGGTACAGCCTAAGACAGTACATACAATCTTCTTTTTTTGGGCTTCTATATGGACCACCGTTTTTGCTTTGTATCACATTTTTAATTTCGTTTTTTTTTTTTTTTGGGTCTTCTGTATCACCATTTTGGTATTCTCTTCATATACTATTTAACTGACTCATTTAATAGTAGGTGTTACCCTTCTTACCACTATCAAAATATGCCACCAATCAAATACAGTTTTCTCAAAACCAAAAGAATCAATAACCCGAAAGATCAAAACCAAACCGAACCAAAACAAATCTAGTGTAAACTCAAAACCAAGAGTTTATCAATGCCACTTAACTCTTAATTGTTAGTGTAAGTGATCTCTTATGCCATTGCAATAGCTGAAGCTATAATCTTTTTTTTTTTTCAGAGTTTGAATGCAATGATGATGATGATATTCTTTTGGCTATATTTGCTTTTGTATATGGCAGATGAATACATCAGATAAGCTGAAAATTTTGGTTCAACTGATGAAGGAAAGGGAGAACACAGGCCAATAGATTCAATCTCTGATATTGATATTACAAGAATAAACAATTTTATGTTCAATTATACAAGTCATGCCAATTAATACTATATATACAGACTATTCATAGTACTATATTGCTAATTTAGTTAAGAAAAGTTGTCATTGGCTATTATTGGATGATTTCCAATTTGGTCGTCTCTCTTCTCCAGACAAAACAGAACAAACCTTTGAACAAAACCAAAACGGCTCTCCTCCAAATAGGGAAAAAAAAAGGAGAAAAAAAAAACCCCTCCAATCTTCTTCCTTGTAGTCTTGTACGCAGGCAGAGGATGATGATGATCTTCATCAAGATCAACGTCTCTTGAACCCCAGAAACAATTTCTAGACAGAATCTGTTTCTATACATAATTGCGTAAACTTGATTTTTTGTTTAACGCAAATAGAAAAAAAAAAAAAAATGAATGATTTATTCTCGAGTTCGTTCAAGAAGTACTCGGACCTGAAGCAACAGGCCCAAGCGGATGATCTTGAGGCAGGTAAAGAGACGATGAACCTCGATAAATTCTTCGAGGATGTCGAAAATGTCAAAGATGATATGAAAGGCGTAGAGACTCTTTACAAGAAGCTTCAGGACTCGAACGAGGAGTGCAAGACGGTCCACAATGCCAACAAGGTGAAGGAACTGAGAGCTAAGATGGATGGAGATGTCTCTCAGGTCCTCAAGAAAGTCAAGATGATCAAACAGAAGCTCGAGGCCCTCGAAAAAGCGAATGCTAATAGCCGTAATGTCCCTGGTTGCGGCCCTGGCTCTTCCACCGATAGAACCAGAATGTCTGTCGTTAGCGGACTCGGGAAAAAACTCAAGGATTTAATGGATAGGTTTCAGGGCTTACGTGGTCGGATGAATGATGAGTATAAAGAAACAGTAGAACGCAGGTGAAGAAGAAAATCTTTCTCCCTTTTCTTTGTTTCTTGTATGATAAGTTATTGCTTTAACCATTTCCTTGGGTTACAAGTTATATGCTCTGGTTTGTTTAACCTATCCTTGTGTACAATCGCTGCAGATACTTCACGATAACAGGTGAAAAAGCAGATGAACAGACGATTGATAACTTGATTTCGAGCGGTGAAAGCGAAAATTTTCTCCAGAAAGCGATTCAAGAACAAGGGAGGGGCCAGATAATGGACACGATATCAGAGATTCAAGAAAGACACGATGCGGTAAAGGAGATAGAGAAGAATCTTATAGAGCTCCATCAAGTGTTCTTAGACATGGCTGCTCTTGTGGAGGCACAAGGACAGCAACTAAATGACATTGAAAGCCACGTGTCGAAGGCGAGCTCGTTCGTGAGAAGAGGGACAGACCAACTACAAGATGCGAGAGAGTACCAAAAGAGCTCGAGGAAGTGGACTTTCTACGCTATCATTCTCTTCATCGTCATATTCGCTTTGCTTCTTATACCTGCTTTCCCTCAAATCATGCTCATGTTGAAATGATTTTTTTTTTTTTTTTTGGGATAGAATCTTTCCATCTTAAACTATTTGTTGCCATCTTAATCTTAATGGTATCTGTAGAATTTTGTACATTTTAAAAGCGTTTTATCTATTCTACAGATTTATCTTTGAAGAAGATTTGCAATTGTCTTATCATCCACGTGCAATTCTCTTATCATCCATGTGACTAATGTGGGTTCGAGATGAGCTATAGCATCCATATAGACGTAGAGTTTTTATAGTCTCAAACTATATGAAATAATGTAAATCTACTCGAATTATTTTTCTGATTTTGAATGTTATTATTCGAGTTCAATTTAAATTCTAGTTCATGAAAATTCGTGTTTTTTTTGACTAACTTAATTTTTGGGGTCATTAATTGGCAAACAAGTAAATCGACTGAGCATTTGCAGAGCAGACGACATATCCTCATTATTTTAGTTTATGCAAATGCTACTTGAGACAATTAAAGTTAACTACATCCTCATGGTTGAATAATTCGACCGGATTTTAGATGAAAATATTTTATATACAACAAATCAGTTAGCTGGTTGATTGTATTTTGTAGATAAATTGTTTTCATTTTATGTTAAATAAAATATCTAATAAAAGAAAAATATACTTTTTATTTGATTAAATTTGGAAAAAGGGAATAGATTAAGAAATGGAAACAAAAATTTAGTAAGAATGTTTTAAAAACTTCTCACTTAATTGACAGCTATTTTTTATTATAAATTATAAATTTAATTAATTATTAACACACCAAATCTTAATTTTTCGGGACTTTCTTTGAAACCAAGTGATAAAGACGACACGTGTTACAATGGATCCATTCGTATTATAAATCAACGACGGACGCTAGCTGCATGCACACCAGTTCCTTTAGAAAGTACTAAATCCTATTTGTATATACTGCCGAAAGAAGTATAATATCTTTGGACATAAAACTTAGTATATAGGTCAATTTTGTTTCCCAACTAAGTCAAATTCATAAATTTTTGTTAGTAATATATTTTTTCACCTGAATTTTTTTTTTTTTAATAAGCATTACCCAAACACATACCCAAAACCGTATCCAAAATCACTGGCTTCGCACTAACTTTTCCATGAAATGCATAAAAGCATAACCAGACCCCTGACATTTCCATGAAATAATCTACATACCAAACCTTCCTAGCGAAATTTTTTTTCCTCATGAATCCATTGTTCCTTCGAAGAGCGATATATCTTTTGTGAAGAATCATAGTGAAAATGTCAGAATCCTCAAACAAGGAGATGAAACGCAGTGAATGTATTCCTGAAGAGGTGGTGGGGTACATGATGTCCCATTTCCTCCCAATCCAGTATCTTTTACGCAATCGTACCGTGGCCAAGAAATTTAAGAACATGGAGGTTCGGTCCCGAGATCTTGACTTCAGCCGAATCTACTCAGTGAAACGCTGTCAATCTGAGGCTGTAGACATTATTGAAAGCGTTTTCAATCAGCACAAAGGCTCGGCGATTGATCGGTTTGTTCTAATTCTCGATCCTACTGGCGTGGAGGATAAGATAATTCTATGGATTAAGACGTGTCTTGCTAAGAACATAGAAGAGCTCGAGTTAGACTTCTCCAGATCGAAGAAAATTTTAGAGATCCCTATCGACTTCTCGGCAGTTGAGACGCTAAGAGTCTTGAGGCTTAAATGGTGTACATTCCATATACCGGACAATTCTCCAAAAGGTCTAAAGCTTTTGAGAACACTTGCGCTAAAGAAGACAAAGGTGACACAAGATATGATTAATGCAGTCTTTGAAAACTGCATTTACCTTGAAACTTTTGAACTAGCCAAATGCGAAATGGAGGGGATACTGAGCATCAATGCTCAAAAGAAGTTCAAGTCGCTGGCTGTGTATTCTATGCCAAAGATCAGTGACATCATTCTGAATGCAGCCACTCTCAAATGTTACAAGTATCGTGGATTTGTCAGGGTGATTGATTTTTCAAGAGTGGATTCACTTAGAGAGGCAAAACTCCACTATACTGAGAGTCACAATTGGAGTAGTCACCATTCATTTGACATGCTGCTTACGAATATGGAAGAGTATACAAAACTTGATGTCCTCGCAACAACACACATCTTTCTCCAGGTATTTATTTCTTTATTCTCATTTTTAAGTTTTCATAGATTAAATTCTGCGCGTTTATTATGATAGCTGAGTAGAGTTTATGATTATCTCAGAGCATACAACTTTGACATGACTTTGGTCTCCTTAAGTTTTTAGAAAGTGTTACTGTTTGTTTAGGACATGTGAAGTTCGTCTTCAATTGTATAGCTTTGCTTTTATATCATTCAACTTGTCAGTCGAGCTTCATATGAAATTATGGACTAAAATGGTGCCAGAGTCTAACGGAAATATTTTAAAGATATGTAATTTCAGAACACACAAATTCCGTTTATGATAGGTAAAACATAATAGAGGCGTCATCGTAAATCCAAAAACAGATTTTCCTTTTGAAAAAGTTACATATTTAATTTTCTTGTGCTACCTATAATACTTGTCATCATCTTCAATCAATATACTTAAATACTATTCTCCGGTTTGGATTCTCCATTAATTTTTTTACGAGCATAGGCTGTTGACCAAAAAAAAAAAAAAATTATCTAGAAAGATAATCAAATAGTTAATGTTCAATGATAAAATGTTGTCACAGCAGTTAGATTTGTTAAATCCTATGAAATTTACAAAACTGTAGTTTCTTTTAATTTTTGTACATATTTTACTTTCACGCCTAGGTATATTGTTAGTCATCATTTGAAATCGACATACAACTAGTAAATTTTAACTGAAAGATTATTGAATCTAATGAGTTTATAAACTATGATACGATGTTATTAAAACCGTAGTTTTGGAAAAACCCTAGAACTTTTAAAATAATATTTTCCTTTTAAAACCCTACGAATTTCAAGCTATTATCATTTCAATTCGACATATTAGGAACATTTCATTAGAAAATTATGAAACCAAACACTAGTTTATAACCAGTTATAAAACTTAATTAGTTTTGAAAAAATCCTATAAAGTGTACAAAAGCATGATATGTTTTCAAAAGTTTACATATTATATTTTCGTGCTAGCTATATTATCCATTGTCATTTAAATAGATGTACTATGAACCTTACACTGGAAGATCGATGTACTATATAGGAACTTTACATTGAAAGATCATAGAACCTAAAGTTAGTTTATAAATTATTGTATAATATTAAAGTGGTTGGATTTTAGAGCATCATTTTCTTTCGTTCATATTTTTGACTCTTGGTTTAGAGTAAGTTTTAATGTTTCCTCTCACATGGATTTACACAGGCTTTCACCTTTACATGGCCCGACGAAGAAATGAGAAAACCAACTTACTGCTTTCGGAACTTACAAGAACTTCAGATTTGTTTTAAAGCTCCAACAAATTGCTCTCTTTATGACATCGCTGAATTTCTCGAACACTGCCCTAACCTCAAACGGGTTTTGATCAATGTACGTCTCTCTCTCTCTCTCAAAATATTAGTTCTCTTTAAGTCCATTAGAACTTTGGCTTGTTATGTGTGCAGGTAAATGGTTTCACATTTGAACCTCAATTTAATTGGGAGCGTTATCATGAGCAGAAGAAATATATTGAGAATCACAACTACGAGTTGGACTCTATCAGAGAAGTCGAGATCAATGGCTATAAAGGCCACTGGGATGAGCTTGATATAGTGCGGTTCTTTGTCTGGAACGCAAGATTTCTAGAGGAGTTGAAGTTGGTGACTCCTAGAAACAGAAAAATCAAACTTGGTGAATTCGATCGTATGAGGATCAATCACATAGAAATGCTATCTCAAAGGAAAGATCTCATTAACGTAGTCGAAGGTCATCAGGTTGCTCCCAATCCAGAATAGCTCTTTTGATGTGTTTGAAACATGATAAAGAGTGAAACATGCTATATGTTGTTGTTTTTTTTTTTTTTTTTTTTCATAATCAAACTCTTTTGTTGTTGTTTTCTATTGTTTTTTTTTTTTTTGTTTTTTTTTTTATCCCGGATATGAACTCAATTTGTTTTTGGTTTTATTTCATCACTTTTGTGGGAGCGAAGTGTTTCTAGTTATGAATTTTATGTCAACATATACTCCCATGCATGCTCCAAGATGCTGAGTAGTGAACTGGTTGAGTAGTTAGGTCTGTTTTCTGAGGATGGCTATTGGGCACACACCCAAAACCCAAAACGTTTTTATTAGCGTTGATGATGGACAAAGCCTTGTCAAAGCCCAATACGATTCAATATGTTTATAGCCCAATCACTATAATTCAACAGCGAATTCAAGTCAAAAAGGTCACAAAATATATTAGCCACTGTGAGAGCCATTGTCAGAGCTCCACATCATCAATTATTATGTTCTGACTTCTGACAGTTGTTGTTTGAGATTTAGTAAATAAAAGAAAGGACAGCTGTTGGTTGATTATGTGTCCAGCTCTATATAATCAAATAAGGAAATAAATCATTTTATTTGCAAACAATGCAAATAGAACATAACAAATCTGTAAAAAAAAATCTGGACACAAAACTTCCATTTCTTAACCTTTTTTTTTATTTTGACAGCCATTTCTTAATCACATACTATTTTCGTCTTCATCTACAAATTAACACGTTGCATAGACTATTTAATAATTAATAAAAATAATTAACACGTTGCATAGACTATAAATAATTAATATAAATAATTAACACGTTGCACATTTCTTAACCAGATACTATAAATATTTCGAGTTGTCCTCATATGGTATCTTTTTAAAAACAACTTTCATATGACTATATTGAGTTTGTCTGACACTTGGAGTAACATCAATTAACACAAAGTAAGTGTGCCGTGGAGTTTCTACAAAAGGTAAAAAGAAAAAACACTCGCACCTTTTTCTAACATTTCCTTTTATGTTTTGCAAAAAGAAAGAAAAAAAAATCTGGTAAATGAGTCACAACTATTGCCTAAAAATTGCCTAAGTATATTTATGACTCCATTCATTAGAAAGTAATATATATATCAGCATAGCGTGAAACCTTGAACGTAGAGATAAACAATCTATTGTTTCTTCAAAGAGAGTTGCAAAAATGTCAGAACCCCCAAATAAAAATATGAAACTCACAGCAAATCTTGCTGAAAATCTCTTGGAGCACATCGTGTCAGTGTATCTCCCCATCCAATCTGTTTTAACAAACCGAAGTGTGTCTAGAAGATTCAGGGAAGGAGAGATTCGATCTCGAAACCTCGACTTTAGCGGAATATATTCCGTGAGACGCAATCAATCGGCCGTTGTACGCGTCGTGGAAGACGTTTTCAATCAGCACAAAGGGTCAGAGATTAATCGTTTCGTTCTAATTCTCAACCATATGGGCGTGGAAGATAAGATACTCTCTTGGATCAAGACATGTCTTGATAAAAACATACAAGAACTTGTCTTAGATTTCTCCAAATCTAAGAAAACGATAGAGATCCCTGTGGATTTCTCAGCTATCGAGACACTGACGGCTTTAACGCTACGTTGGTGTAAATTCGACATACCGGACAATTCTCCAAAGGGTCTTAAACTTTTGAAGACACTTTCTCTAATGAAGACCGAGATAAAACAGGATATGATAGATGCAATTTTCAATAATTGCATCTATCTTGCAACACTTGAACTAAAACAATGCTTAATGCGTGGGATATTGAGCATCAACGCTCATAATCACCAGAAGTTTAAGTCCCTGGCTGTGTGTTCTATGCCGAAGCTGTTGGAAATCATTTTGGATGCACCCACTCTCGAATGCTACACGTACGAAGGTTACGTGAAGTTTTTTGATTTTTCAAGAGTGGTTGCACTTAAAGAGGCAAATCTCCATTACAATCGGAGATACAATTGGCGTTATTATGACGCATCTGACATGGTGCGTGCTAACATGGGAGCCCATGTAGGAGTTCGTGTCTTCGCAACCACAAACATCTTTCTTGAGGTGATTTGTTTGCTTTTTATTTTTTTATTTTTTTTAATGTGGTGATTATAATATCTTTATCAAAAAATATGTGGTGATTATAATATGACATGGAGTTTATGATATCCTACACATATGAAGGATATGTGAAGTTTTTTAATTTTTTAATTTGGTGATTATAATTTCACAAAAAGATGTTTAGATATTTTTTATTACATGGATCGTTATCAAACTGGTTGGTTGGTAGAGAATCGTGTGCAGTTTTGCCCAAACTTTTTAAATGACCATGATAGAGAATGTCAATCATACTTACACTATGAAACTTTCACATGTTCCTTTTCGTCATATGTTTTAATTATCTCTATTTTCTTTTGTTCATTTTTTTTCTTCTAATTCTTGGTTTATAGTGATTTTTGATGTTTCCTTTCACATGTATGTATAGGCTCTCACGCATAAATACAATCATATCAACAAAGAAACGAAAGCACCGACATTTTGTTTTTCGAACTTAAAAGAATTTGAAATTCTTTTTGAAGCTCCAACAGTTTGCAGTCTTTATGACATCTCTGAATTCATCAAACACTGCCCTAAGCTCGAAAAGGTTTTGATCGATGTAAGTCTCTCTACCTCTCTTCCCTAAATGGACTAATTATAATTCAAGTTCATCAAAACTCTCGTTTGTTATCGCAGATTAAGAATTTCACATTTGATCCTGGCTTTATGTGGGAGTTTCATTACCAGCAAGATCTTCAGAAATATGACGACAAATGCTTGAAGTCTATCAAAGAAGTCAAGATCAATGGCTATAAAGGCGACAAGCATGAGCTTATCATAGTGGCGTTCTTTGTATGGAAGGCACAATCACTAAAGAAGTTGGAGTTGGTGATTTCTAAAAAAGCGAAAAACCAAGCTCAAGGATCCGATTATGGAAACATAAATGCTGTAAAAAGCTTATATCCAAGTGTTATAGTAACCGAATATTAAATTCAGGTTATGACCATGACCAAGCATGAAAGACTGTAATATATAGCTCTTCCTCTTTCGATGTGTTTGCAACATCATAAAGAGTGAAATTTTATGTTTTTTTTTTTTTTTTTTTTTTGTTTTNCCTGTTTATATTTTTAATTTGTCATTGATTTGAACTCTTTCTGTTTTTTTTTTTTTGTTCCTTTAATTTTATATTGTTTTCTTTTCAGATGAAAATTAATCAGCTTTCTTATTGACTTATTAATAATTTTTATGCACACCGAATTTGAGTGGTTTCACATGAATTATAGTCTATAGATACGTACACATATTTTCTAAATACAAAAAATAATTAACGTATGAGTATGCTGTTACGTTTCTACAAAAGGTAAAAACCGGACCAACCAGCCTGGCTTTCCCAAAATAATCATAAAAAAACCCGGACCAACCAGCCTGGCTTTCCCAAAATAATTATAAAAAACTAACACGTTTATATTTCTTAAAAAGACCAATAGACTAAATTCATTGTGTAAAAAGAAGACAAATTAAAGGTGGTGACACAAGGGAAAATCCTTGACATCTTACCTGCGTATGCGCCACAAATCTGTTGTATGCGACCAAGTCTTATGGGGGCACAAGACATAGTGATGTGGCTGGCTACCGAATAAATCTGGTCTCTATACCACCAAGTCTGGTTACAATGTTTCGTGGACTGCCCACACCATCTCTACAAACGCAGTCTCCTTGGCTCGGGAATGGATCCTGGCACAAACTCACAACATTGGGATTCCTCGCCCACCTCTTCCCCTTCGAATGTAGAAACGAAATCTGCAGGTTTAGGTTGGAACTTCCCAACTCAATTGAATAGCTGCAGTTTTTTTTTTTTTTTTTTAGGCTGTTTGGCTGAGCGTTTCGTTGCGTGACTTGCGTCTCCCATCATGGCTGAAGCGTTAGCAATTGAAGTTCGTGTTCATCGTTCAATTGTATAGCTTTGCTTTGATATCATTCAATCTTACAATCGATCTTCATATGACATTTTAAGGACTAAGGCGGTGTCAGAGTCTAACTAAAATATTTAAAAAGATTATAATATAAAAAACTCAAAATATTCTGTTTTAAGATCATTCCTAATGTGAGAGCCTCAAAAGAGTATCTCATCGATATAAATATTGATATTTTTGATATAATTATATTAAATATTTAGTTTTGAGTTAGATTTTTTTTTTGATCGACACATAAAAAGACAAGTGCCTTAAAAGAGTTTCTCAAAATCTCTCATTTTAAAAATTCATAGAAGCCCTCATCTTAAATCGACGTAATATATATAGGAACCTAGTCAGTTTATAATGCGCGTGTGTATGGTAAACTTTAGTGATTTACATGTAAGTTTCGAATTTAGATTAATTATCTGATAATTATGTTTGTTTTCGTAGATAAACATTAGGTGTATCTTAGTCACCCAAAAAACATTGTCAGTTTTTATATTTACATTTCGTTTATCATCAAAACTTAAAGAAAAACGAACAAAACAATTAAAAAAAAATATTA
>OVBJ01001943.1:0-22297 GCA_900406535.1 Noccaea bulbosa
CATTTTATTTTGTTAAATATATGTATATATATATAATTTTTATTATTATTTTTATATATGCGGGTTATGCGGGTTATCCACAGGTATCCGCAAATTTAAGCGGGACGGGTGCGGGTCAAAAAAATTATGGTTAAAATTTGGCGGAACGGGTCAATGCGGGTCAAAAAATCGAGCGGGTCAGGCGGGTTGCGGGTCAGGCGGGGCGGGTTTTACCCGATTGACAGGCCTAGTAGAGTATAGTATGAGTAATATGTATCATTGACTAAAATACCCTTCTTCTAAATTGTCAACTTTTTTATGTATGTGTAAAAAAGATAGCAATTTTACGGAGAAGAAGGCAACGATTGAATAAGCTTTCATGTTTGTTGCCATCTTTTGTTTGTTTCTATTGCCAAAATCTTCATTTTTTGTTCAAATTTTATTTGGTGATTAGTTTATAATCTATTATATATGGCTGCTCAATCAATACAACCGTCACGTACTCTTCACCCTTCACCGTCCGGTAACTTATTTGTCAGATTCACCAATTTATGGAATTGAGATTGCTAGGATTCTTAAGTCCTTGAATAATTCTATTGATTCTATTTTTTAAGGTTTCAGTTAGATTCATGCTAATTCAGATAGATTGTGGACTCTAAGTATTGGAATAATTTTGGGTTTAGTTTATCAGGGATTGATGGTAAGTTTCAGAGCCATCCTATTCTATTTTGTTTATACAAATGGAACGAAGCTTCATGTGGACAATTTTGTCTAAAGTTTTTGTTGTTGGTTATTTTGTTTATGTGAACTTTACAATGGCTATATTCTTTATTATGTCACCCAATATAGCTATTGCGCAAATTCTCCCAATTTATTGAGATTCTGAAAAAAAAAAACTAATTAGTGATATGATAGCCATCGTGGCAAGTCTGCCTCTGAATCAGTTTTTTCAAAAAAATCTGTAGAATTGACTCTCTGACACAAATGTACCACATGGTACAATCTGATTGAATATATTTTTTTAATTTTTTGAAAATCGTTTTTTCTCGAGAATCATTTTTTTATTAATAAAAAAAATTAAAACTCTCCTATAGTCTTTATGCAATGAAGGTTTCTTATGGTCTAAGAGCATGTACATTCCGTGCTGTCAATCGGGCCAGCCCGCGTTCACCTGGATCTGCCCATTAGGCTATATGTTTTTGAGATGTTCATGCGGGTCAGCCCGCCGCGGGTTGCGAACAAAAACCTTAGGCCCAAGCCCGTCCCGCATATTATTAGCGGGTTTGCGGGTCTGCCCGCGGACTTTGTAACCAGAAGCAGTTTCACCAATGTCACAAAAAACATGATCCTAACCACCTAACTCTCTTACCATTTTGTTAGGTCGAACTTCTTGTGATGTATAATAGAACATGTGAAGCAATTTGTTTGAATAATGTAATTTCAAAGCTCTCGATCAAAGGCACATGATCATGTTCAAGGTCTACATTGCGGGTCGGCCCGCGTCCGCCCCGTCTGGGCCTGCCCATTGGGCTTTATGTTTTTGATATGTCCATGCGGGTCGGCCCGCTGCGGGTTGCGAACAAATTTGATAGCCCAAGCCCGCCCCGCATATTTTGCGGACATTTTTTTATTGGCCCAAGCCCGCCTCGCAAATGTCCATATGGGCTTGGCCCGCGGGTTTCGGGCTGGGTTGACAGCTCTATGTACATTGCACAACCCAAAATAGGTTTTTCAATTTTTTATAAAAATTAAAAAACCAATTTTCAAAAAAAGAAAAAAAAACTATCCAATTGGGTTACGATATATGTAGAACCGTGTGGAAAAATGGATATGCAGTTTTTCCCAAAAATGGTTTAGAGAAAGTCTCACTACATCAGCATATATGTCAACATCCATGTCATCATGTCAGTATCTACATCAGTAATTAATTTTTTTTTTTCTTTTTTAGAATTGTTTTTGGGTTGTGCATTGTGTATGCTCTAATCTCTGACGAGGTATAATTGGATGACTACGGACTTAAACATGCACCTATCCGCCGCACTCACCTATCCGCACCTATCCGAAGATGCACAATCATCTCAGAACTTTAAACCAGTAAGAAATGACCACGTGTCACTGAAATCCAGTTCAGCTAATCCATCCAAAAACTCGAGCAACGTGGCTGGAGATTACACCAGTAGTATTCTCCACACAATTACGAAATCACCCTTTAAAACTTCATTTTTAGTTTTTAATTAGATAGGCTGATGGGTCTACAATTTCGAAGAGGCCCCTTCCACCTTTCCATAAACTCTTTCATTAATGTCTAAAATTTCAAATAGCTTTTTTATTCCAAGATTTACAAAGTTAATGAAATGCTGAAAAGCTAGATGTTCTGTACGTCCTTTACTAACCATTGCATAATTTGCATCAATATTATTAACACTACACAATAAAAGAAAGCTGAAGTTAATGTAAGGGTAGCATGGTAATCTGATGACCACCCTAGCCCCCCCGCCTAGTCTCCTCCATGAAAGCTCACACCGGTTTTATCAGCTCAATCTTTGTTTTTAAAAAAAAAACACAATGCACTTCTTGTTGCCCACTTCGTCGTCTTCTTCTCACTCTCCGGCCAACACTTCTTCATTCTCCCTCTTATTTCTCACTCCGTCTCAAATTCCGGAGAATCTCTGTAAGTTACCGGCGAAGATCCATCTCGGAACCCATGGAATCTCCGGTCAATCATCTAAGCACACGTATCTGCATGCAGTCGTCGACAGGTCTTCTTCAAGTGTATCGCCGGAAAAGGAATCTCTTAACGGCGAAGGAGGGGAATCTGACACGGAAGGGGTGCTAGTAGTTCGACGTCCTCTGTTGGAGAATTCCGGTAGGGAATCTGGTGAGGAAGAGGGAAAAAGGTACCCAGCGAGGATCGACGCCGGTCTGAGTGAGATAGCGAAGAAGATGCCGATATTTGAGCCGGAGAGATCGGAGTCGTCGTCTTCGTCGTCAGCGGCGGCTGTCGCAAGGGCTCAAGAGAAGCCGCTTTCGGTGAATCTGGACTTATCTCTGTACAGAGCTAAGGTTCTCGCAAGGAATTTCAGATACAGAGACGCTGAGAAGATTCTAGAGAAGGTAACATCGCTTTCTTAGTCAGCAATGATCATGCAATTCTGCTTGCTCAAACAATCTAATGTCTAAGATGAAAATTGGAGAATGATTCTTGCAGTAATATTATATATTAGTATATAATAGATGGTTTAGCTTCTTGACATTCTTTGAAAAGAGAGGTAAATGGCTACTGAATCTAATCCTTGTCTTGTTGGGTTTTAAGTGCATAGCTTACTGGCCGGAGGATGGGAGGCCGTACGTGGCATTAGGGAAGATACTGAACAAACAATCGAAGTTGGCCGAAGCCAGAATCGTGTATGAGAAAGGGTGTCAAGCTACACAAGGAGAGAATGCCTACATTTGGCAGGTTAGATTTGAAATCATTTGATTGATTTGATACACTTGGAAGATACATATAGCAAATTTTGTTCATCTTGAAACAGTGCTGGGCTGTCCTGGAGAACAGATTGGGAAATGTGCGAAGAGCGAGAGAACTGTTTGATGCAGCTACGGTGGCTGACAAGAAGCATGTAGCAGCGTGGCATGGGTGGGCAAACCTGGAGATAAAACAAGGAAACATTAGTAAAGCGAGGAATCTGCTCGCCAAAGGCCTCAAGTTTTGCGGGAGAAACGAGTATATCTACCAAACACTTGCCTTGTTGGAGGCCAAAGCTAATCGGTATGAGCAAGCTAGGTACCTGTTCAAGCAGGCCACCATATCCAATTCGAAGAGCTGTGCCAGTTGGTTGGTAAGTGTTTTGCATCATCTTCAGGCATGTTTGTGATAAGAGATATGGCAATGCCATTCCACATAGGTGGTAAATGCTGTTCGAAATAGGATGAAGTTTCGAAACGTGTTATGTAATTAGAACCTGTTCCTAATGAGCTTCTCTTTTCTTGCTACATGTTGGTTTTGATGAACAGGCATGGGCACAGTTGGAGATACAGCAGGAAAGATTCCCAGCTGCTAGGAAGCTTTTTGAGGTAATTGCTACTGTTTCTCTTCTATTTCCCATCACAAAGAGGTCGAAACAGTGGAGGCTGTACGTTTATCTCAAAATGACTTTGAGTACCCCCTAAGCCATTGAGATGCGTATGGAAGCTTCAGGATTTGAACACATGTTTCCTTTTCTTTTCACAGAAAGCTGTTCAGGCAAGCCCCAAGAATAGGTTTGCGTGGCACGTGTGGGGGGTGTTTGAAGCTGGAGTAGGTAATGTTGAGCGTGGAAGAAAGCTCCTGAAGATAGGTCATGCGCTAAATCCTAGAGACCCTGTGCTCCTCCAGTCCCTTGGCTTACTGGAGTACAAACACTCATCTGCTAATCTTGCCCGGGCTTTACTAAGGAGAGCATCAGAGCTTGATCCTAGACATCAACCTGTTTGGATTGTAAGTTTTCAAGATTCAAATAGTTTTGGTTTATATATATATTCTTCAAGTGTATGGGAGATGAAATGATTGGTGAAAGTGTACCGATCCCGGGTTAGGCTTGGGGTTGGATGGAATGGAAAGAAGGAAACACAACAACAGCTAGAGAACTTTACCAAAGAGCTCTCTCCATTGATGCAAATACTGAAAGTGCTGCTCGTTGTCTACAGGTACAACTAATAATTTCAACTAACATTGCAAAAACAAGGGAATAAGAGCTATCAACCAAAAACTTGTATTTGTTTGTCTGTGCAGGCGTGGGGAGTTCTAGAGCAGAGAGCAGGAAACCTATCAGCAGCAAGAAGATTGTTCAGATCATCACTGAACATAAACTCACAAAGCTACGTTACATGGATGACATGGGCAAAACTTGAGGAAGATCAAGGAGATTCCGAACGTGCTGAGGAAATCCGTAACCTCTATTTCCAACAAGTAGGCTCTTCTTCTACACATCCTTGATCTTCTAGTAGAGTTATTTATACATCTGGTGATGATGGCTTTTCTTCTTCATTGTGAAACAGCGCACAGAGGTTGTTGATGATGCTACGTGGGTCACGGGATTCTTGGACATCATTGACCCGGCTTTAGACACCGTTAAAAGGCTCTTGAACTTTGGTCAGAACAATGACAACAACCGTTTAACTGATACTCTTAGAAACATGACTAGAGCCAAAGATAGCCAATCCAGTCAGCAACCCGGAAGCTCTGTGGGACGTGAGGACACTGACACTGGGAGCGGATTTAACCTCGAAGCGTTTTTACGCGAGAAACTGTCGTTGGATCCGTCGAAGATAGACGTTAATCTTGATTCTCAGAAGTTAGGGAGATTCAGTAGAGGGAGAATAAGTGGTGCTTGAAGAATTATGAGGAGATTTATTGGTGGGGGAGTGTAAAGATGAAGAAGCTCCATGTGTAGTTTTGAAGAAATTTTTAAGGTAGCAATGTCATTATTGCTTTTTCTCCAACAGAAAATATAAATGTAAAAAGATTGCGAAAGATTCTCATTATAAAATTTAACCTGATGGAGCCTTCCCTTTCTTCTGCAGCTGATTATGAACTTAAGAAAAATAAATCTCTGGAAAAAAAGGGCGGGTAAACGAGAGAATCAGAAGAAAAGAAAAAATACTGGACCGACTGATTTCGAGGAAAATGATCTCTTTAAAATTTAATTTTAAAATTAATTTCCCCGCGAAAGCACAAGTAGTGGAATAGATAAAAACCCCGGCAATTTCAGTAACAGGCAAATCTAGGGTTTTCAACTGGAGAGGTATGATGGGGGATGCAAACGGAAACTCACTCGCTGAAATCGATGAACAGGAAGAAGTAGAAGATCCCTTTCTGGCTTTCATCGAGTATGCCAGAGCGGTGATTTCGCCGGAAGATGACGGAATTGAGGATCCCGGCGAAGCCACGACCGAGGCTAGTGGTCCGGGTTGGGGCTGGATCGCCTCGCGTATCTTGAAATCCTGTACAGCTTATTCGAGCGGTGTCACTGCCGCGATTCTGTTGTCCGATCTCTCTCAGGTGCTGCCACTCTCTCTTCCTTCAATTCGATTCGATGAGGCAGTGTGCTTGTAACATTGGCTTCGTGCTTCTTCTATGGAGCCAATTATTTATTTTTTATTTTATTTTTGGTAGGCATGGCATGAGCAAAACAAACCAGGAATGTCAAAGAAGAAGCCGGAGCTCATAGATCAGTTGAAAAAGAGTCACAGAAGAAGAAGACTCGCGAATACTGTCACAATAGACTCGATTTATGAGAAGAATTTTTTGTCCATGAACAGCGTTTTGGAAGCTGTTATCGTCAACGCTGATGTTCTTCCTGGTATCTAACAAATCCCCATTTCCATTGCGCTACTGTGCCAAGCAGTTGGGCTTATCCAATTAAAACATATTGTTTCAGGTACAAACATATTCATGCTCACACTAGGGGATTTTTGGAGCTCGAACACTATTGATCTCTATCTACACCGCAGGTATGCGTATTCATTGGAGATGAATTGTAGTTTTGTATTCAGATGAATTTGAGTGCTTGTTTATGATGTCTGTATAGAGGTTCTTATAAGCTTATAATGCTTGTTGCGTAGATATTATGAGTTGGTGGAAACACCGAATGGGATCCTTAGGAAAGGCAGAGAGGTTTTGATCACTGGATGCTACCTTCGTACCGCTAGAGAAGGATGTGGCACTCCACGGTTACTTCCAACAGAGTATCTCGTCATATTGCTAGATGAGGTTATGTTTTTTTTTTTTTTTTGGCAATCTTTTGAAAAGAAACTAGAACCTGAGTGTTGGGTTTGCCTGTCTTTAGTTCGAACTCTTAACACGTCACAGTCTTCATTTGAATCTTTATATGGAATAGAACCGTTTAGTCTTTACCTGACTGGCTGACTCTCAAATACTGCAGGACGCAGATGATGATACAACCCTCATAGGAACTCTGTTTTATTCGGATACTTTCTCGTCTGTGTCTCTTGATGCTTTCAACAGTGGAACTTCATACTCTTTGTATGCTGGGTAAGATAATAATACATGCGTGTGCTACCAATGAATACTGGTTTTGGTAAAATTAACTTACCACTAACATGCCTAGTTGCAAAATATTCCAGAAACGTCAAACAGTGATTAGATTATCAGATCAAAACCTTTTGAAGTAATGACTAGTAGTAATCATTGCATGTCGTGTGATATCACAGTAAATCCGTAGCAAGGTGTTTTTGAAAGATTGAGTGGTTACCATGACTTAAACTTCTATTGGCTTTTCATTCTTAAGTAATATTGCATTTTCCCCTCTTGGCTTGAGAGCAGGATTGAATCTATAGGTCCTCTGGAATCTGAACTCAAGTTTAGTACTGCGCATAGAAGGCAAATTGCACTTGTAGATTGTAACGGCGTTAGGTTAAAATTTATCTTGTGGGGAGAGCAAGTCATCTTGGCGAACCTTATGAGGTAAGCTTCTGGCTGGGAGTTTCTACCTTATCTTTTTCTACCAACCTGTTTATTAAAAATTTGTTTTCAGTGTGGGAAGTACGCTTGGGCTTAAGAGGCCTTATATTTCTAGTCTCGACGTGAGTGCAATAGAAGGAAAGGATGAGTTCTGCCTGGAATATGGTAGCGCAACACATCTCTATCTAGTGCCGTCAATCTTGCAAGAGGAAAGGGTAGATAAACATTCTTTGTTACTCTTTTTCTTGGTTAGATTTTTGCACTGTTTTTTAAAATCATCAATGTGGATGAGTTGTGTGTTCTTCAGGTTTGTGTATCACTGACCCAAAATCAATGTCAAGGATCTAAACTGCTTGGTTCAGTAGGAGTTTCGCAGGTGACATTGCCTCGTGATGCCGAGGGGTCTATAGACTTCAGTAATTATCCTGTTCGGGTGAGTAGAGGTTAAGATCCCATTTGATAAATCATGATATTAACTAATGGTTTACAAATCTTGAGGTTCCTTTTCCTTGCAACTTAGCTTCATGGGTGTATGGTAAATTGGTAATTGACAATTTGACATTTGTAAAGTTGTCAGAGGCCCATCTCGTGGTTGGGATGTTTTTGTGGGAAGTGTAGTAGTATCTTTTGAATCTATATCAACCAATCGTGAGACTAGTTGGTGGATTATCTATCTGTGCTCCCTCTGTTTAGAAATCATGTAATAGGGTAGGTTCGTCCACAAAGTTCACGCTGAATATAGGTTAATATTGCTGCAGTATCATCTATGCTGCTGTATATCCACTGCCTCGCAGGCCTAGTAAATTAGGGAAAGAAACCAATGGTTAGAAAGAGATTGTAGAATATTGAGATTATACGCAATTATGTGAGAACCTATTGCTTATCTACATCTGCTAATATACCTAACCTTGGTTGAAGTTCTGCAGACGAATATAACGGACATTCGCGACAAAACCACTGGCATCAGTCTCTATGGCGTTGTAACAGATATCTTATCTGATCCAAATGCCACAGGAGTGGTGTTTTCTCTGAAAATTGAGGACGCAACTGGAGCAATATGGGCTAAGCTCCATTTTACTAGTAACTGGTAATGAAAGTGTTCATGAATTCACAGACGATTTGTAAATTGCAATTCCGGACCTCGAACATTTTATTTAAATGAGGTGTTTATTTGTATGGTTTCCAGGTCGTTGGGAAGGTTAGGGCATGGCCATGTCGTGTACGTGTCTGGGTTGTCCTGCAAAAGCACAAATGATTGGTAAACGTCTCCCTTCTCTATTGGGAAACTGATTTAGCTCAAACATAGATGAAAAACTCATTAATAGGCAAATCAGTAGGTACTAGTTTAATTGTTCTTCTAGCTTAAACATTTAATGGTATATGGTTGAGCAGCCTTGAGGTGTTATGGTACGAGAAGGACGAGAAAGCAACGTTCATCAACCTTAGCTGCTTGCCTGCATTTCTGGCCTCTTCCTGTCTTCACAGAATCTCTACCCTCTCCCAAATATCAAAGCAGAGAAAACCTGCAATTAACGTACGCCTCACTTTCTAAATGATTCACAGAGCTTTGTATGCGTGCTCCTTTGTGCATCTCACCGACTCATATATTTTATTCGAACAGATTTGTCGGGTTAAGCTGGGCGGGAATGACCAATGCCAGAACATCTACACGAGACTGTCACATAGCGTTTGCGGCCAGTTCATGGACGAAGAATCATCATCGCATGGAGGGAATCTGCACTGTAGCTTCTGCAGAGTAAGCTGCAACAGTAGGGCAGGATCAGAAGTGGTGAGATGTTTCCACATGATGATAACACTTGCAGACGAAGAAACCAAACTATACGCGTGGTGTACGGGTCAGTCCGCATCAGCTATACTCCATATTTCTCCTGATGAATTCTGTGAGCTCCCTGAGGTAACAAAACAACCTATATGCAGTGTAAAAGTTGCAGTGTAAAATCAATAAAAAGAAGCAAATGTAAAATTTGGTTTCAGGATGAGCGGCTAATGTATCCGTCTTCGTTGGAGAAGGAGTGGTTCCTAATGACCTTAGCAAACAGCGGCAGCCGGAATTTGGGTTCCGGCCATCGGTCGTCTCATGAGACGGAGGCGACTTGCTGGGAAATCACCCGCGCTCTCAAGATTTAAAGTATCGTTACCCTAAAACTGTTGTTTAAGTTTGTTGTTGTTGTTGTGTTTTGACTGAAAAAGAACAGAATCTGACCGTGTTAAATTTAGTAGAGAGGCTGTTTGACTTAAGGACGTGGCTTGATGTCTGTTGACTTTTTTGGTTGCATTTGGACAATGGTGGGCCCAGATTCCGCCTTTTCTTGTCCGTTCAAATTTGCTCCGTCAAGATATTTATTTACTAGTACTAGTGTTTTGTGAGCTGTTCTAGTTCTAAGGCTGTGATCGTCTTGAAAATCCATCTAACGGTCTAGATGTATACAGATCATTAAGACAGCGTTACATTACAGAGAGAGACTAATCAATTTCAATAGTTAATTTCTATTGTCCTGCAAGTAGTCCAGAAGCCATTTGTCTTGGAGTGTTGCTACTTTTGCACAGAGATCAAAGAGAATCATCAGCTTTCGTTGATAAAGTATGGCGGAGAGTGATGGACGGAGGATCGGAGTGGCGGTGGATTTCTCGGAGTGCAGCAAGAAGGCTCTGAACTGGGCGATCGATAACGTGGTTCGAGAAGGCGATTATCTCATCCTCATCACCGTATGTCATGATATGCATTACGAGGAAGGCGAGATGCAGCTCTGGGAGACCGTTGGATCACGTACGCTTCTTATTTTTTCTCTCCTTCTTTCTGCGTGCATGCGTGATAGAACTCGCGACCCATGTCGGTTTAGGGTTTCCGATTCGACTTGTCTTAGCCTTTTCTGATCGTGCAAATCTGTCTTGATGGAACCTGAACTTACTCATGCATCGTTTTGACTTTGAACAAGATCAGTCTTTTTTTTTTGTTTTTTCCTTCTGTTTGATCTATAATTGACTCGCTGCCATGATTTGATTGTTTAGAATTCGAAAGATTTTGTTTCATTAGTAGTTTGATCGTGTTACATGAATCTGTCTTCACTTTCTCTTGAACACGGCGAAGCCTATTGTTCTTGATCATCTTAATTGTTTCCAAATTTATGGTCTGAAATTCAATTAACTTGTTGGTCACCTTTCACAGCTCTGATTCCGGTAAGTGAGTTCTCTGATGCTGCTGTGATGAAGAAGTATGGAGTGAAGCCAGATGCTGAAACCCTTGACATTGCCAACACAGCAGCTAGGAAGAAATCCGTAAGCTTCTTCGTTTCCCTTTTGGGTGGATCTTTCTTCAAAGTAATTAATAATAATGCCAACCGTTTTGAAACACGAGCAGATTACAGTAGTGATGAAGATATATTGGGGAGATCCTCGTGAGAAGATATGTGAAGCTGTTGAACATATTCCTCTCTCAAGCCTTGTCATCGGTAACCGTGGCCTTGGTGGCCTTAAGAGGTAACAAGATTTCTCCTCTTTCTCCAGTTCTTGAATATTGAAAACTTTGTGTTGCTTTACACATATTGAAAACTATGGAAACATCTTCTTCTTCTTCTTTTGTTTGCAGGATGATAATGGGTAGTGTAAGCAACCATGTTGTGAACAACGTGACATGCCCTGTGACCGTCGTCAAGGCTCACGCCTGAGCTTTGTCTTCATCTTCACACCATTGCTTGGACAACCCTGATAAACCGGTGTGATATTCTACGGTTTGTGTTTGTTGTGTCGGAATTTGTATTTGCAACTCTTGTTGTCTGACTTGTATCTTGTTATGCGTGCATCCTTATCAGAATACTTCTTCACCTTCTAATAAAAATAGACTCTTTTTGAGTTTTGGACCAAACTGATTTGCTCTTTTCGATCATGTCAGTCCCTAGATTTCTATATTTAACAGATGAAAGAATCAAAGCCTTATATCGAACTTTGTTTTAGACTGATACTACTGAAACATTAATATGCATAATCTCAAGAGTCAAAGACAAATTTCACAAACATATAAAGTCAAGACAAGTTTCACATACAGATTTAAAGTCTCGGGGGCAAAGAAACGACACAACACACATAACACAGCGTATTAGACAAAGTGATCATCTAGTTGGCTTCATTCATCAATCAACCCAAAGTGATCTTCTTTCTGGCCTTCTTGGAGATAACAAGGATAAACTCGGTGGGTTCGATGAGCTTGAAGGTGCACTTGTCACCGACCAACAAAGGGTACTCTCTTGCCAATTTCGTCCATCCACTTGAGAAGATTGTCCGAGCCTCCCTCACCAAGCAAAGCACCTGCCACGAACCGTTCCCCTGTGGGTGATGAACCGTGAAAACCTTACACTCATTCGGGATATGATCATTCACAAACTTCTTTGGGATCGCCTGCAAAAAAAAAAAAAAAAAAAAAANCCAATACAAAGACTTATAGTGATTTTGTCGAGTCTTTAGATTTGAACTTACCAAGAACTTGAGGTATGATTTCCTTATGGTGATTTTGAATTCTGGAATCTTCATCTTCTTCTTCTTCTCCTTCTCGGATGTTTTGGATTCCTTAGCTTTCTTCTTTGATGTTTTGGATTCCTTAGCTTTGGCTTTCTTCTTTCTGTCTTGGACATCAACTCCTCCGGAAGATTCACCTGTCTCCTCTTCCTTCTTCACATCTTTGTAGCTGCACTCACCTTCCTCTTTCTTGATCTCACCTGTTTTTCATCATCAAAGAAGCAAAGAATCAGTCTTCATCTCCATCTCCATCTCCATCTCCCCTGTTTCATAAAGCACTAAGAAAAAAGAAGCTTACTAGCATCAGGCATTGTTGGTGGTTTTCGAGGTTTGAGAATCTCCCTGCAGTTCTGCGCGAAGATGTTGGCATTGAAGCACATCTTCCCTGTGTGAGTGAAGGTTATGAACTCATCTCTGCCCAAGTCATTGTCGCTCACAAACTTGTCCCATCCACGCTTCTCCATGTAGTAGACTCTTGAGTTCTTGGAGACGTCTACTTCCCCTGAGCTTCCCCATTTCGCTCTTATCACCATCTTGTAGGAGAAGTCTTTCTCGGAGAGGCTTCTTATCAAGTCGTAAGGAAACGCCCTCTGATTTGAAAATACAATCAAAGAGTGTTGAAAATCAGTTATTCAGTTTTAACTTCTTTTTTTTTTTTTTTTTTTTTTTTTTNCAATTTACGTCAAGCACTTGAGGGCCAAAATTTCAGTTTTACACCTCTAATCATAAAATTTTGAATAAATATCACAAACAAGTTGAGAAAAGCAAAGAGGAAAGATCTCAGCATACAGACAGAGAACCAACAACTTTATGAATTTGCGAGCAGAAAAAGAAAAGAGTGAACAAATGAAGACATTTTTCTAACGTGAAAAACAGTGGAAAGATTCAACCTTTCACTACAAACAGAGATTCAAAAAACTGTACGTTTCAAAAAAAGAGAACATAAAGATTCAACCTTAAGACCCAGTTGAGGGCCAAAGTTTCAATCTTTCACCTCTAATCATCAATTTGGTCTTATCACAAACAAATCAAACACAAGAAATCGAGAAAACAAAGCGGAAAGATCTGACCGTGCAGACTAAGGGAACCAGCAACTTTATGTTTTTTTTGAGAGCAGAAAAAGAAAAGAGTATAAACAGGTTCAACCCTTTCAAACAAAGAGAACCAAAAGATTAAACCTTCAGTTTGAAACCCACTAAACACAAACACAAAGAACCAAAAGATTGTACCTTTGAAGAAAATCACAAATTTAAGGACGAGTTGAGGTTTAGAACAAAGTTACCATGCATTCAGAAGATAAATCTGCACTGTGAAAAACCTTGAAGAAGCTCAACTTCTTCCGTTCTGCTTTAACCTGACCAAAATCTCTTTTCTCATTCATTTCTATCTCTCTCTCTCTCTCTTTCCTAACTGTCTTCTTCAAGCTCTCACTCGAAACTTCTTTTCTCTTGGTACTTTCTACTCTCTGTCTCTCTCTCTCTCCGTTTCTCAGTTTCTCTCTGCTATTGTAAACGAGTAATGTGTCTCGTAATTCCTTTTTAAGTTGCCTTTTTTATTTAATTTTGAAATAACTATGGAAAGTCATCCCATGTAAATCTGTTGGTATTTTTTGTATGGGTAATAGATAGAAACAAGACCTGTTGAAATCTGACTTCACAGACACGCAAAAGCAGAGTTTCTTGTTTTAGTACCTGAGAGAATCCCTGATGTGGCAAAAGGACACTTGAAACTTGCCTTTTTTGTTCTCTACACTCCCAGCATTTAATTTGTTTTAATATTTTCTTATTTCGATCAAATCAACTAGATTTACAGCTAACTTTTCAGTAACTTTTTTTCTTTCTTTTGAATGTTATATTGTTTGGCAGTCAAAGGTCAAAGTTGGTATCTTCTGCTCTAGAAACTGAAAAGTTAAACCGTGGTACAAATGTGAGATCATCTTGTGGATCACACCAAATTAATGAGTTTATGTACTCCATAAAGAAAACACATTGTCGACACTTCTTAAAATGTTAAACTTGTGAATCCTTGACCTTGAAATTGTAGATTTTAAAATCCAGAAACAATAACAACTTAAACATTTTAGAGATAGTGTACCGAGTATTATTATCAAACTGAGAAATAATTACTGGACAATCTAGTAACAACGCTTGCTTATTAACAAAAAGGTCATACAGTATTCAAATCCATCATAGATATTGTTAATATGATCACACGCTAGATATCGAATCTACGAACTAATTGCAAGACAATAAATATCACACTTAATTATTTACCCCATTTTATGCACCTTAATCAAATATATGTATTGGACACAATAAAAAAAAAACCCATTTCCCAAAAGCAGCATCGATATTTCACGCTTTCGTTGATCAACTTTGTCTTTTACCGTCTGGTTTGTATCGACGATGTTCATCAAATTTTAAGACTCATCCATAAGCCCAGCACCATAACCACCTGACCGTATAAACTTCTTTAGGAGAAGTACCACGATCGCGATTGTGAGCCCAACCGCTGCCCACGTGAACAATCTGTCATCAACTGGCTTCTGAGTCGCTCTTGTGGCCATAGTCTGCTCACCACTTCCAGAAGCTCTGGCCGCAACCTCAACCGTTGCTAACGCTCTTGCAGTGGGACTCACAGTAGCTGCTCTATTGACTGCTTCTTCGGTGATTTGATCATCAGCTATGGTGTCTGTTGTAGCGATGGACTGCTCCTCCAGTACCGTTGCGGCTTCCTGTGGCTCTGCTTGGGACTGAGTTTCTGATTCAGCGGAAGGTGTTTGGTTAGATTCCAGAGGAATTGGTTTTGGAACCACAGTTGCTTTGGTAAGTATGTAGTTATGAATCTGCAAGATTATTATTATAAAGGACATGATTACGAAACTTCTTTCTAAAATTCAAGATAAAATCATAGGTAGGCCATATCATTAAGAGAAAACAAATCATATCAACTACATGAAGAAATGGTCAAGAGAGAACACTACATTTGCTTAAGCATAACTGTAACCTGTAAAACGGTATTACTCCTCGAGTTAAGTACTCTACCAGAAGTATTGTGTATGCAGAGAATAACAGCTGTGACTGCGGTTAAATTAAGCAGAGTTTCTAGTAATATTTGTGGGTGATGCTGATATAAATGGTGGTTATAGCAAACATTAAATCTGACCTTAAACATATTGCGAGGCTATTCCTGTGGGTTTACAAAGACAAGAGGCTCATTCCATGTGGTTCAACAATCCAAATCACGATAAACATCTTAGTCATTTTCAGCAGAACGTTGTGCGTAGTGGTTTAAAATTTGAAGAATGTAAAGAGGGGCGTATACCTCCTCGATAACTTTTTGACGTTCAGGGGAGCCATACTTGGGTGGTGCCTCACGTGATTTAATGGCTAGCGTACGTCTCTCTTCTGGTGGATAATCCACTGATCCCAGAGCTCCGTTGGGGCTTGTAGGCATGAACGCAATGAGAGCCACCAAAGCAGTCCGAACTGCAAATAAACAAACGTCAAAGATGGATAAGGGAAAACGAGAGCATATATCTATACTTGCTGTAATTGCTTAGTTGGTATCTTATGACATGTTCTTGGAACAAGGAAATATAAAACAAACAAAAAGTGTCTTTCTACTTTACCACTCCATGAAGGTTGCCAATGCTCGGGATGGTAATTAGAAATGCTCAAGCAAATCTTGGTATTGGTTTCAAAACGACCATTAGGCTGAAACGAAAAAGCAGAGAGATTCATTAGATACAGACTCTTCCTTAATGTGTGAAAGAAAAGAAGAATCAAGATCACTTACGGTCAATAGCATGAACGACGGAGGTTTGAAAGGGTAATCTGCAGGCAGCTGAATTCTCCCATGATAAATCCCGCCTTCAAATTCAGTGTCACCAGGTCCTCGGATCGCGAATTGCCACTCAAATATGTTCTCCTGTAAGTCACAATCATGCAAAAACAGGCTATAACACTCTCTCTAAAGGATGGTGAAAAAACGAAAGCTGCACTAGATCGAAATCTTCCCCAGTTCTCAATTAGTTTCATTAGACACACACACAAACATATGAATCATCCATGAAGAGACTAGCAGATTCAGTGAATACATGAGGATTTCGATCACCAAACACCATCACTCTTGACAGAGCTACACAATCACGAAACACCATTTCTGGATCTTCAGAAGCAGAAATTGAATTACAAATACGAAACATCGGTAGTACCGATCTTCACAAGTAATTCTAGATATCAGAATAGATTTGTATATTTTCAATTTCAAACTCCGGTTAACCGAATCTCGAATCGAGCACACAAAGAAGATTCCGCAAGAGAAGAGATTTGATCTCCAGAAAACACAACAAAAAAAGGTGAATGAAAATCAGAGACATAATATACAAGGATATAAGATTCAATGAAAAATGTTACCTCAAGGGGAAGAGACATAAAATCATCAGACGGATTAGCTTGCATCTCCTTAACCTCCTGCAAAATCCTCTTCACCGCCGGATTCTTCCGATTATACCTCTCATCCGCCATCTTATCACCGCAGATCTTGCCGGAGATTGCAATCCGCCGCTCAAAGGAAAATAAATAACTAAACACACAAATTCGATTGGGGAAGGTGTGATTTGATTACTTACGGTGAGAGAAACACAACAAAAAACAATTATTCGAAACTATTTTCCAGGTCATCACTCTTTCAACTACTGATGCGTGACGTGCCAGATTCGGAATTGTAAACTTTAGTCATCCAACAAGCATCTTAACGGTTCAAAAATCGCCACGTAGTTTACGGTCTTTAATCGTGTCTTTACTGCCGTTGATTTGAAATAATCATGGTGAGACTTTAACAGGCTTGGGCCATTTTTTTAAAAGCCCAATAAAACGCAACGTTGACGGAGACAAGATGGGACAGGTAAAACCGATGGAGAATAAGAAGCTCTTTGACTCTTAACTTCTTAAGAGAAGAGGAAAGAAGAAGCAATTTCAATGCAGAAACCGGAGAAGAGAGGGATGATCGACACGTGGCTTGATAAACATCGTTCGATTTACACGGCGGCTATACGCCATGCCTTCGTCGTCTCCATCCGCGACGGATCCGTTGATCTCTCGTCCTTCAGAACATGGCTGGTATTTGTTAAATTACTAATTAAAAGAGTGAAAAAATCTGAATTCTCACTCGATAACTTTGAAACCGCTTCGTTGTTTCAGGGGCAAGATTATCTGTTCGTGAGGGGATTCGTGCCGTTTGTAGCGAATGTTCTGATCAGAGCCGGCAAAGAATCCGGCGAGACTTCCGACATGGAAGTCGTGCTTGGTGGTTTGGCGTCGTTGAACGATGAAATCGAATGGTTCAAGAGTGAAGGATCGAGATGGAATGTTGATTTCTCGACCGTTGTGCCTCAGAAGGCTAATCAAGACTATCGCAGGTATTCGATTTCAAATATTGTTGAATTTGAGAGACTCTCACACTCGAAAATTGTAATTGAAAGTAGATATGAGCGATTTTTGTGGTTTTATTCAAGGTTTATGGAAGCTCTGATGAGCAGTGAGGTGAAGTATTCGGTGATGATGACAGCTTTCTGGGCAATCGAAGCAGTGTATCAAGAGAGCTTCGCTCACTGTTTAGAAGACGGGAACAAAACTCCGGCGGAGCTTACCGGAGCTTGCCATCGTTGGGGAAACGACGGGTTTAAACACTACTGTTCATCTGTCAAGTACATCGCCGAACGTTGTCTGGAGAATGCTTCCGGCGAAGCTCTGGCCGAAGCTGAAGATGCTCTTGTACGTGTTCTTGAACACGAGGTCGCCTTCTGGGAGATGAGCCGTGGAGGACAGTAGCGCTCTCTTCTTTTGTGTGTGTGAAATACAAACTGTGGTTATGATTTCGAAAGATTCTTCTTTTGGCCTCGTTATATGATCTTTCTCATTGTGTGACACGACTAATTTCTCCTAGACTGGATCCGACTTGGTTCACTTGCAAAGTGAGATCAGTTCTGAATTGAGGACAAAGAAACCACTTTCATGATCTGTTAAGGTATTTATTTGATACGATTATATCGTTTAATAGTGATTAGTGATACAAAGACTAAGGCTGAAACACAAATGAAGAGAAGTCTTCTAGAGAACAAAGACTCAGATGGTGATGTCTCAAGCAAGACACCAAAGCCAGCTGCAACATGCACAAACATCAAAGAAAAATCTTTTTGTGTCTCTGGAAAATTTCGTCGAGCCAGATTTTTCATATATGCCCACAAATTTTTACTTGAATTTTGTAAATTCACTTTGGTCTCCTCCTTGAGACATCACCATTTGACTTTTTGCTCCATGTCTCTATGGAAGACTTCTCTTTCTTTGCTTTTCAGTCTTCGTCTTCGTATCTCTCTAGTTCCATTTTTCTCCAATTCCAAAACCGACCTTGAAACAAAATTAACAGAAGAAAGAAAATTTACTTCATAGTTAAAAATAAAAAGAACCACCATAATCATTTTGATCGATATAATCTATGTGTTTCTACATCACATGATTATATATATAACGCGAAAAATACTTAAAATCTTATATAAAATTTCAGATAAATTTTTTGCTTTTTGTTTTTTGTTTTTTTTTTGATAAATTGCTTGAAAGCTAGGTTAAAATGTCGAACAATTAGAGCAGAGACATCTATGGTATTAACAATCATGTACTTGGAGATCGACGCAGAAAACTTGTGTTCTTCGAGTGGATCCAAACAGGATTCAGCAGTGTGATCTCTCGAGCCACGAACGCACGCTCGAGGAGAATTGAGCTCGAAGCGGTGAAGAGAGAGCGCACATCCGTTCCCATCGCCAGAATCTCCGGTTTCTCGAGGCTGGGAACTGACTGAGGCATAAGGCCCAACATTTCCCGCGCGTTTTCGCTGTAGCCGATGATTCTGAAGGTGGATTAGAAGAAAGTTTGAAGATTAGTAGACGAGTAAGGTTATGATAAGGCTTGGTGGGATTTTATTGAGAGGATTAGTGGTATCTTAAGTATATAATTAGGGAGTTGCTCTCTCTTCTTAAGCTATCTACATTAGCCTAATTTTATAGAAATTGTGAGCCCCACAATTAATTATAAAGTGTGAAATAAAAAAAATAAAATAATAAATAATAAATGATAAATGATAAGCATTAAAATTATAATTAATGAATCATATATATATATATATAAATTAATATGTTTAAAATAATAAAGATATACTCCTTCTGTTCTATTATATTTGATGTTTTAGCTTTTTTGACTTGTTCCTTATTATTTGATGTTTTAGACTATTAAATGTACTTTTGATCAATTAATGCAATAAAAATGTGAATTTCAAGACAATTCTATAATTTTTATTGGCTAATATTTATTCAAAATTAAAAAGTAATACACTAATAATTAAACATTAATTGTTTTTTAATCTTTGTGAAAACTACAAAACATCAAATAATAAGAAACAGAGGGAGTATGAAACAATATAAATTTGTTTGTAAATTAATAATAACATAAAAATTATAAGTTTGTTTGTAACTGAATATTAAAAATTTGAAAAGGTTTATAATAGAAATAAAAAGACTCATTTTTCAATGAAAAATACATATGGCAATTTTTAGAATGTAATAGAGTTATACAAAACATATTTATGTTAAATATAATGTTACGAACTGAAATCATTATTTCTAACTTTCAAGATGAAAAATAAAATATATAGTTTCAAGATCAAAAATAAAATATATAGTTTTGAGTTAGGTTGAGAATCTATATGTTACTTTGTATTATATGTGAACAAATAAAAGTTAAAAGTAGAGATACATGATATAAAATCTCTAAAATATCTGAGAGAAAACTATAGACACTGTAAAAACATGTATGGAAAACAGCACAGTTCAAAAAATGAATGAGACGGTGATGGTTGACTGTGGTTATGAGACGGACATAGATCATGATGATGTTAATAAGAACTTTGAGAAATTTTAGGTTCACTAAAAAATAATTTTTTATATTAGAAAGATAAAATATTAATAAATTATAAAAATAATTGTCTTTGAAAGAAATAGAACTAAAAACTTAAAATAAACATAATCGTAACATGTATTACAAAATTTCAGTAATATACTGAACAGCAAAGGAAACCAATTTACATATTTTTAAAATTATAGAAATGATGATTAATTGAATAAATAACCTCACACTTGAAATGATGTTTATAGTATGATAAAAATAAACAAACATAATATTTATAACAGATTTAGAAATAGAAAACTCGAGATAAAGTGGGATGTTGGCATTCTAATAAAATAAAATAAAAAATAAATTATTCATATTTTTTTAGTGTTAGTGGTTGGGTTAACTCAAAACATAACAAAAATATGAAATTTAACACAAAACCATCATAATTCAAATAAATAAGTATAAATAAAACTAAACAGAAAACTATAGCAAATAACCCCGCGCTTCAAACAATCAAACCTAGTATATATAAGCAAGGAGAGAGAAGAGCGTGTGGCAACTGGCAACCAACGACACTAGAACTTTATTTTGAAATGTAACCCTTTTACATTTTAGGAATTATATGGCTGGCCAAAATATCTTTTTTTTTTCTATAGAAATATTGGCTGGCAAAATGTTGTTTACATTTTAGGAATTATATGGCTGGCCAAAATGTTATTTTTTCTAAAGAAATATTGGCTGGCAAAAATGTTGTTAACATTTTAGGAATTATATGGCTGGACAAAATGTTATTTTTTATAAAGAAATATTGGTTGGCAAAATGTTGTCTACATTATACATACATTTGGAAACAAATGGTGCTAAAAATTAAATTTGAAATGAAACTCTTTTACATTTTAAGATTTATATGGTTGGCCAAAATCTTGCTATAGAAATATTAGTTGGCCAAAATGTTGTTTACATTGTATGTACATGCATATTTTAATGATTTAATTTCTGGAGGCGAACGACACATTATATGTCTGACCAAAATGTTGTTTACATTGTACGTATGCATATTTCAAATTCAAATTATGTATTAATTTAGACAAAATAAAGAAATAAGATTTTAGGATTTAAAGAATAGGAAAGAAAGAATTTTTCATTTTTTAACATTTTATTTTTTTAACATTTTATGAAGATTTTAGCTGGAAATGGAGGGTTTTTTTTTATGGAAAATATCTTAACCTTCTTTTAACAATGATAATAGCTGCCAAAAAAAAAAAAAAAAAAAAAAAAAAAAACANACGACACAATACTCTCTCTCTCCATAATAGTTTTATTTTGGTTTTTGTGCAAAAAAACCTTCAAACTAAATTCTTTTTGCAAATCAAACACTTAATTTAAAATTGTGCAAATAAAACATCTAAAGTCAAAATAACCCCGCAATATAAGACATCTCTATATTTGTGACAAAATTTAAAATGATTTTGTGTGACAAAATTTAAAATGATTTTATGCATAAAACCCCTCAAACTATTTATTTTTTTTTTTTTTTTGCAAATCTAACATTCAACTTATAAAAATGCAAGTCAAATCTGCAAAATCGAAAGTCAGTAGTCACTGCTAAAATAAACTTATATGTATTTGTCCTTAACTATAAATATTGACTCAAAAATATTTATAATATATTAACCATTTCTATTAAAAATACTTAAAACAATAATTCACTAATTCTTCACTTTTTTCTTCATCAGGAGTTTAGGGTTTAGAATTTTTAACCAAAAAAAACTAAACCGTAACCAATCGAGAAAATCAAAACCGAACCAATTTATTCACAATATAATTACTTGAAGATCTGAAGACCTATGTTTTTATGAGCATCTCTCGAATAATTCTATTGCGAGTAAATTGATTTTTATCTTTGTCTATTAGACCTCATTAGCTAATGAAATCATGAAAAAAAGAATCAACTTACTCGCGATAGGATTACTTGAGATAAATTCATTAAATAAGAAGTGAAAAAGGGAAATTGAAGATTTTTTTTTTTTGTTTTTGTATTTTTTTAATTTCCTTTTAATAAAAATATTTAAAATATTATAAATGCCATGACGTTTTGAGTCAACGTTTGTAGTTAAGGACAAATACATACAAGTCCATTTTAGGAGTGATTTTTGACTTCGCAGATTTGACTTGCATATTTTTTATGTTGAGGGTTAGATTTGTAAAAAAATATAGTTCACAGTTTTTTTTTGTAGGGTTTTGTGCAAAAAAACCCGCGAACTAAATTTTTTTTGCAAATTAAACCCTCAATTATATTACGTGCAAGTCAATCCCCTAACTCCAAAGCCACCCGCTATATAGCCCCTGGCTATATTTGTTACAAATTTTAAAATATTTT
>OVBJ01001944.1:0-22287 GCA_900406535.1 Noccaea bulbosa
TAAGTCAACTAATTTAACATATACAGCTAATTTTATAGATAATGATATAAAATATAGAATTTTTTTTTAATTTTATATGATGATATGGAATGATACTATTGGTTGTTTAAAATGTAGAAAATTTCTTAATTTTATATGATGATGTGGAATGATACTATTGGTGGTTTAAAATTTGAAAAATTTCTAAATTATGTAAATGTTTATGTGGACCAGTAAAATCGCGTCTTAAAATCCTATGTGGACGCTCTCAGAGGCTTATAGTCTCAACTTTTATATAGTATAGATTAAAGTATAAATAATACTATTAGTTCACTTGTATTCGGACCGGACCTATCGCCAATGCAGTTGAATATGAATACGAAGTATAATAGGAACAAAACATAGTAAATATATTATATGCTAAAATTAAATATTTATAAACATGTAGCAACGAATGTAAATTTTGCAATATAAATAAATATATACATTTAATCAGTAAAAACCGATCAACATGGTAGATAGTTTCTAGGCATAAAAGTAATCTGTTTTAAAAGTGGATGTAGGTAAATAATTATGAATTCATAAAATGTTTAGTGCAGATTTTAAAATCCGTGGTACCAAATACTAGACAATTAGGTATACATAAAGAGAAATAGTGGAACTAATCCTTCCATTTCGGCCTTCACAACTTTATAGTAAGTCAACTAAGATTGAGACAGACATAGCGAGTGGCCTGCAAATGTATCAGAGAAGTGCACCTTTTTAAGTGACCCATTATAGTGAGAGACCACTATCCCCAAAATCTTATTCTAAATTAAAGATCTTGCCTCATAATATTATGTATTTTGACCTAATATCCACAATTCTGTAAATTTCCAATAACCAAAGAACTCTTACCCCCAAAAAGTCAGCTTATGAATGGTTAAATATAGCAGCTGGTCTTCCATTCGTAACTTTTGTTTGTATGGAAATTTATTTTTAACAACACATGTATACACAGGATTAACCCTTGACTAGCTATAAGTTATAACCGATGTTTTCTTTGCCGTCCGATCAGTTTTTTTACTATTCCATTTGTTTCACAATATAAAGAATTTAAAATTTTTGCACACAAATTAAGAACACGTTTAGTTTTTGTATTTTTTTTAAAAATAAAATATATTTTACATCAATTTCAAAACAGTTCAACAAATGCAAAAATAATCTTCAAAATTCAAAAACTCAAAATCAACAAAACATATCTAATTTTGCATAAAAACTTGAAAACATCTTATAATATGAAAAAAAAAAAAATCTAAAACCCCTTATATTATTGTATAACAAAGGGAGTAGTTATTTCTAGATATGAATATGTTCTTGTTTTTTTCAATAACATACATTCTATATTATGTGGGTTTAATACCAAATTGTGATACATCAATAACACTAGCACAAACCATTATACTACAATTTATGATCTATAACTAATTTAAGACTGGATCACTTTTGATTATGTAATAAATTTAAGACCATGCATGAAATTCACACAAAAATTGAAAATAAGGGAAAATATGGCGGCAAATATATGTTGTGTTTAAAAGGAGTGAAGAATAAGTAATGAAATTCTAAATTAACAACGTACGTGTCTTAAGTTTTAACTTTTGTTGTGTCCAATGTCCACCACACAAGAAAAGGCGAAGGAAACATTAGTAAACACACAAAAAAACAACATTAACCATATAAAAATTAATCAACAAGAGACCTTAGGAAGAAATTAGTACGTAAACGGTAAACTCAAACACATACTTTCTTCCGATTTAATGATAAAAAATGGTTTGGAATTCGCTGAAAAATTGAATAAAATGATTGGGCAAACGGGAATCAACGTATTGTCACTTTTAAGCGTCTTTCCTTCCGATTGATCGATAAGCTTTCTCTCTAAAAATGATTGTATTCTCTCAACAGTTATAATGTCTAACATGACTTCTCTCAGCATTACTTCTTTTATTGTAAGGACAAGAGTCGTCGCAGCAATAGTAGAGTTAGTGGAAAGAATAACTTCTCGTAAAACCAAATCTATGCTATCTCGACAAAACCAACCATACATATATGTTCAATCAAAACCAAAAGCAGCATTTTATGGTCATCTTTTTTGAGCATTCATTGCCTCCTTTTCAAGGGGAAACAAAATTATAAAAAAAAAAAAAAAAGTGAAACAAAATGGGCTGCATTTTGAAGACACAAATGACAAAAACATTGTGTTCAGACTATTAGATTATATCGATCATTTTCTCTTAACATGTTAATTTCCTCTCCAACTAAGAAAAATAAAGTCTCTAAGCCTAAATTACAAACGCATGCAGACAAAGGAAATTATTTGAGTATGAAGAAAATCGTCGCGGTCCATATAAGTGTGTTGTTTTTGTTTTTGTAATATAAATTTGGGTGTGCTGGAGTCTTTTGTCAATAGAAAAAGGCCCATATAAGTTATTTTCTCACAAAAGAAAAGGAAATAAAAAGAGTTATAGAATGGATTACTACCTATGCCAAGATCGCGTATTATCAAGAATCTTTTTCAACTTCATTTTTTTTCCTCTCTCAGAGTGGCATGTTCTATTCCTGTTGGATGTATAGCTGTTTGCTCTGTTTGTAAAAAATAATTATTTTGTAATGGAGGATAGAGTATAGTCAACACAATGAAATTGAAGATACAAACAGATTTGTGCAATGATGACTTTGACATTAGATATTTACAAATTTAATTGAAGAGAGAAAAATCAAAACGAGAGATGTCTCAGAAAATGTTTGGGGACTAATGCACAGAAGGTGAGAGAAAATCGCTAGAGATTTTCCACCAATAGGCTTTAACATTGTAAAAAATATAGAAATTTAAACCAGCATAACTTGAGTGGTCTGAAATTGTTTCAAAACATAAGCTTTGTATAGGTTCTGTATCTGTTGCGTTTGATTTGTTTAAATTGAATAGAAAACCAAAACAAACAATCAAAAACGGTATCATAAACGGTATCGTGAGACTTTCTTCTTCTTCTTAACTTGACTCTTTGGAAGCAGCGTAAGGCAAGACGTTTTCTCATATTAACATTTGACCTTTCCCTTGCAGTTCGAGCCTATCAATGATAATATAATCTAAAAACTATTCCATATAAATTAGATATAGCCCTCCCTTGACCCTAAAGACATGACACCGTGATAATGTTCCTGCAAATAGAGCTATAAGCTAAACGCAAACAAAACACCCAACTGCACGAAAGAGACAATACAGACATGTGAAACTCTTTTTTATATATAAAAATAAAAATGTGAATATGCTTTTTTAATCAAACATACAAACCCCAAAAAGACAACTGACAAAATGATGGATGCAAAGACTGCAACTAAACCCAATAATACTCTCCGAAGAAAAACAAAATAAATAAATCAAGGGATTGTTCTCTAATAATGCCCCACCCGCTTGATAAAAACCCAAGAAACATATGAGAGAAAAGAAAAACAATTTTGCCCAATGTATTTTTCATACTGTTCGATGAATGAAACCTTTTTCTGGTAAAACTTTTGCCCCCAAAAACCACCAGACTCCTCCTCTTACTCCGGGGGGCTTTCCTTCCCCCGGGGCAAAGGTTTCACCCGCGACCGACGACTCTCTTCGAGTTTCATTATTTACCCAAAACTCATCATTCCCTCATCCATGACTCAACGATTCCCTGACTGACCCGGTAATGCTGATGATGATGCAAATGAAACTGATGATGATGATGATGATGATGATGATGCTGATGCGACTCGGCTGTTGCAGCTCTCTACCCTCTCCCCGACTCAAACCCCACCCACCCAGAGATGCATGCAGACTTTACTAAAATAAAGCAAAAGGAAATTTTCTCTCTTTTTTTTTCCTCCGGTAAAGGTAAAAGAAAGAGAGAGGCTTCAAACAGATATGGCACGGGTAATGGCATGCTTGGCCCATTCGGCTGCTTCTTTTATTGTGTGGTCATCAGATGACAAACATTCGTTTAAGAACTCTTTACTCGACACTGACTGTGTTATCAGACCACCCACATGACTCCCTAGTGTATCCGCTAAATCCCCCAACACCCCAATCGCTGTCTTCATCACCACCTCGTCCCTGTCAACACAACACCATTCATCAGCAAAAATTATATACACACTTTATGTTTTTCAAATTAAAAAAACTCACAAACTTACATGTCTTTCTCCATGTATATACTGTCCAAAAACTGGAGGATATGTGGTGCGTAAGGAATCAGGAGCTGGGTTCTGGGAGAGTTCTTGAACCCTTGGAATATGCCTGAGTAAGCCTCGAGGATTCCGTTTCTCAGTGAGTTTGTGTACTCCGTCATCTCATCATCAGCTCCAGACGAGTGAGCAGATAACTCCGCCGCGCTCTGAAGCATGGGCATCGAGTAGTTGAAGTACTTCTCGAAATTCTCCCCGATGGCAAGTGCTATGTCGCCAAAACAGGAGAATATCGGCGGCTTCACCGACCGGTGCAACTGGTTGCTCGACAAATCCTTGAGAAGCTGCGTCATGATTCCGTCGCAGTAAGGTAAAATCTTGTCCTCCAACGCTCTGCAGACATCCCCAACAACACCCACGGTGACAGCACACACTTGGTATTCTTCAAAGTTTTGAAGACCCATCTCCAAGTACTTGTAGAACTGAGGCATGTACTTGGCGAAATCAGGACCTGCTGCATAAGCAAGAGCACCAATGGCAAGCATGGCCTCCTCGTGTGCGGTTGCGCTTCTACAACCAAACACCCTCAGGAAAAGTTCCATCATTTGATCCGCATACTGCATGAAAACATACTTGGTTGGTTCAGATCCCACTTTCTGTATGATGACCTGCAAGCATCCACATAAAAGTCCCTGGAGCTCGTTTTGTTTCTCCCGCTCGTCCAACGAAAGCTTTTCCCCTTCCAAAAAGGTATTATGGAGCTCCAGCATTATCCTAGGTACTAACTGCAGAACCATGGTTGATGTTTCATCAGATGAACACCTAACAACTTCATTCAAAGCCTCATATGCTGCAGTCCGCAAGCGTGATTCAGTTGCATCCTCTCTGTTAGCAACAAATAGAAGGGAAGCAATGATTTCCTCGAAGAAGGGTGTTAACGGAGAATCGATACCGACATCCGCATAGCCCTGGGCAAGGAAGTATAGTGCCCCACAAGCTTTCTCTGCAACATTAGGCGCATCTTTCATGGCCTGGATCAGTACTGTGATAATCTGCTGGCAGTTTGCCTTGGTAATTATCGGTTTCTCGATTGATGAACCATGAAGGAACTCAAATATCCGACCAAGGGTCCATGCAGTTGTGTCTTTCACATGGTTGTTTGGGTCCTTCATCAAAGCATTGAGCATAAACGTTAACGCTGCGTTAACAATGTCCATCAGCTTGGCTGGAGAAGGGCCCTCGAGTATGGAACCAAAAGCATAAGTAGCAGCTTCCCGCTCTCTCCAATCAGGCTTTGATATTTTCTCTTGAATGAACGGCATGACATGTGGTACAATGTCGTCTCCAACTGCCCTAGCAACCAAACCGAGGCATGTCCCACCAGCCATGGCTATATTCCAAGCCCCTTCATCCAAATCCTGATCTTCATCTTGCTTGAGAAGTGTCTCCAACAAAAGAGGCACAAGCGCAGGGAGAGCCTGCTTCGTGAAATAGAAGCATGGAACATCAGAGTCCCCGGTGAACTCACCCCCATATTCTTCTAAGATGTCAATCTCCTCGTCACAGATAGAGCTCCAGAATTCAATAGCCTGTAGAGCAACAGACTCATCATCTTCTCGCACAGCCTTAGCAGTGATGTTGAATATATCTTGCATATAATGCGCCAACTTCTCGTAGTATGTAGAAGCTATTGATACCAAACACTCAAAAGCCGCCTGCCTAATTTTCACCTCAGGGGACAGGGTCGCTTCACACACAACTCTCATGATATAATCCCGCTCCATGTCGTTGTTGAAATTTGCCTGGGCGAATCCCAGGGCCATGTATAAAGCACGGGTTGCAGCAAGCCTAACATCGTTGTTTCCTTCAGCAGCATTCATACCCTGAACAACAGCCGTGAGTATCTTATTTACATGCTCCTGTTCAACGACATCAGGTGAAACTTCTTCACACAGGTACCCAAGAGTCTCCAAAGTAGCTTGCTTGACATGGGCTGGTAACTGGTGAATATTCGAGAGAAGAGATCCAATGAGCTCAGGCCACTGTTTCTGTGGCAACTCAATACCTGCAACCTTGGCAATGACCTGAGACGCAGTTGAACGAACATCGGGTACAGAGGAGGAAAGTGTCTTCAGCAAGAATGCTCTGATCTGAGACTTTGTTGACATGTCTAGAGACAGCCATCTCTGAACAAGCTCAAACTTCCTGTGCTGTTCCTTGGCATCAAGAGCATTTTTTAAGACTAGACCGGCTAATTTCCTGCTATCTACTGGCTTCTCGTCGTTTGCAAGCTCCCCAGCAAGTGACAACAAAAACCCTGCAAGGTTTTGCTCCTGAAACTGTTTGAGACTTTCTTCAGCGTGCTTACGCACAGTTCCATCAATCGACTGAGCATTTATGAGCAACTGTGTAACCTCCATTGCCAATAAGTTTTATCTGCAAGAGGAAACACTCAACACATTAGATTTAGCAAAGCTGGAAAAGACTTTTCTCCTAGTTCAAACTCCCCAGAAGAAAAAAAACAAGAAAACTCGAAACAAAATTAAACCACATCTATCATCAACCCTGAAGAAATCTTGAGAAAAGGATTGATTAGAGCAGAAACCATGACGAAATAAGTAAATTAAAACATCAGATCAGAGCAACTTCAGGTGAAAGCCAACAGTCTCGGATCAAGCTCATCAAAAAGACGATCAAAGTCGATCCAAATAGTGAGGAGAATAGATCCGAGCACGGAATCGAAAATAAGACGAAACCAAATTGGAAATTCAACAGACTAAGAAGACCAAATCAACTAGCTACTCGGAACAGATTAAATAAATAAAAAAAACAAACTAAAAAGCAAAGTCGAACGAGTTCAAATCTTATAGCAGTGGACGAATCGAAACAGAAATCAGAATCGATGATTGAACGATTCTAGATCGAAACTAGAAAACCCGAATTTGGGACTAGTGAATCCGAGGATGGATCTATTTCAAGCATGGTGAATAGATGAAGTGAAGAAGAATACCTAGAAAATCGGCGGCGCCGATCGAAGAAAGCGGGAATCGGGGACTGAGAGACAAACCCTAGAAGCCCAGAAGGAAGAGAGAGAGAGAGAGCGAAAACAGGTTCCAGCGAAAAAGGGAAGAGAGAGAAAGAGATAGAGGTGGTGGAGAGAAGGAAGATTTGGATGTGAAGATGGGCTTAAATTATATTAAAGTTTTTAAACAATATTTTAATCTTTTTTTTTTTTTCTACGAACAATTATGTAATCTTTTCCTTCTTCTCTTTTGGTGACGGTTAGTCGGCTACTATTATGATTTTTGAATTTTTGTATTGAATGGTTTCTGAAGTTTATTTAGGGTTTGTAAGTTAAGTATATCCGAATTTATATTTAATAAAAACTAATTTTGTAATTAATCACCGGAAGAATTTTTTTATCTGCTGTGGTACATCGCGTGTTGGGTGGTCCTTCTCTGACCCCACCAAAATATTCTCAATCGTTTCAATTTTTCCTGACATCGCTTAAAAACCAACGGTCCAGATTGTTTTAAGGTAAGTAGATTTTTCATTTTTCTGTCTTCCGAAGCAGAAGAATAAAAGGTACAAAAGAAGGTTTTTGGGCAAAAAAAACCTAAACTATATTATTTTTGCAAGAAAAACCCTCACCTCAAAAAAATGCAAGTCAAACTGTCCACCTTTAAAGTTACACGCAAAATAAACCCCCAACTATATCGATGACATCATCCAAGAAAACAGCGTTTTAAATAGGCCTGAGACTTCGGGTTTCGGTTCGGGTTCGGATCGAATTTTTTGGGTTTCAGGTTTTCAGATTTAATGATATAGAAACCGTTCGGATTTTTTAAAGTTTCGGTTCAGATTCGGTTCAGATCTTTTCGGATTTGGTTCGGGTTTTTGGGGTTTTTCTAAGTTTTTTTTTCCGAGTTTTTTGGGTTTCAGATTTTTCGGGTTTGAGATATAAAAACCATTTAGATTTTTAAAATTTTTGGTTTGGGTTCGGTTCAGGTTTATATTTAGTTTTAAAAATCCAAACAGTACTTTTTATATCTCAAATCCAAAAATTTCAAAAAAAATTTTAAAAACACGAAATGACCCGAACCAAATCCGAAAAAATCCGAACCGAATCCGAACCGAAACTTTAAAAAATTCGAACGGTTTCTATATCATTAAATCCGAAAACCTGAAACCCAAAAAAATTGGATCCGAACCCGAACCGAAACCCGAAGTCTCAGGCCTATTTAAAACACTGTTTTTTTGGATGATGTCATCGATATAGTTGGGGGTTTATTTTGCGTGTGACTTTAAAAGTGGATGGTTTGACTTGCATTTTTTTGAGGTGAGGGTTTTTCTTGCAAAAATAATATAGTTTGGGGTTTTTTTTGCACAAAACCCTTAAATAAAACTAACACAACTTTTTATCTTACGAGTAATACGATACTTCAATATACAAAACTATTTTACAATATTACAATTTACAAAGGGCTGAAAAACATAAAGGGCCACAAGCCAGATAGAAAATCATAGGAAACATTTTTAGTTTGCTGTCAAAGCAAAACGAACTTTTAGTTTTGAGCTTTATTGGGTTATGATGATCTTCTCTGGTTCAAGATAGTAAAACCAGTAATTACTATATGCAATGACAAAGATAAAGACTTGAGGAAGTAAAGATTCTTTGCTCAAACAGAAGTAAAAGGTCAAAAAAAGCATCTCTGTTTTAGAAGAGTTTTGTGAAATTGACTGACACACGAACAAAAAAAACACTAATTGGAATCAACTCTTGTCTCGCATCCAAGACCACTCTGATTCACAGAGATCAAGAGGTGCGTTTCCATCTTCATCTTTAATGCTTGTATCAGCTTTCTGCTTCACTAGAAACTCTGCAAGAGCTTCTCTTTCGCACACAACGGCGTAGTGCAGAGAGGTTTGGCCTTCATTGTCCTACAACAAACAAAGTTTCTCAGCAAAAAAAGACACTATCATCTGAGCGAAAGAATTGGTTTGTGACTTTTGTAGTTACTTTAGCATTAACATCGGCGTTCTTATCAACCAGCGCTTCAGCAACATTCATGTGGCCTCGGTCTATAGCCCAATGTAGCGGTGTTCGACCTTCACTGTCTGAAATTTTGCAAAAGAAGTGTAAATTTACAAAGTAATACAAAATATCTGCAAAGATGACAAGTAGCAGACTAAAGCACCTCTTGCGTTTACTGGTATGCCATTCTCTATGCATTTCAGTAGATTTTCCACTTCTCCTTCTCTAGCATAGGCGTGAATTGCATCAATCTTCCTGAAACATGAAATGAAATAAACAAGAGAACAATAATGAACAGAGTTGTTAAGACTTTGTACATGACTGGTATGATTGATTATTTGATCTCCATATATCAGAATGTGTAGCTAGTTGCTAAGAGCCTTACAAGTCATTTTCGGCCTCTTCTTCGTACACCAATGAGCTAAAAACCGGTCCCATGGCTGCTCTAGAGTTGGAGGCGCCTGCAGCATCACCGCTGCTACGAGATCTTCCTTTCTAAATGTCACAAGAAACCAAACTATCCAAGAATCAAGACTGAGTTTTTAAGAAAGGAAACAGATCATCCATAAACACTCCAAGCGCAAATGAGCGGTTAAAAAAGACAAGTACCGAGCCACCTTCGACCCAAGCTGGGTATAATTGAGTAACAAGCTCGATATACTTCTCCATTGCTTCCTCTGGAGGCATAGCACCCAGTTTCTGCCACGCTTGCCTGAACACAAAAAAAAAAGATCATGACAAGTCTCAGCCAATCAAAATGCAATTCTAACCAAATTAAGTATCAATCAATACAACCACAAAAGCAAATCCTTTTTGATACTTGTGTAAGATAAAGATGTGAACTTGGTGACATAAACATCAGTTACTTCCCAAGTAAAAGCAATCATTTTACAGTCAAAAAGATTTCGAATCGGATTATATCAAATCAGAGCAGAGCAGAGCAGAATCAAGTGAGAGAGAACATACCACTTAGCACGAGCAGTCATTTTAAGAGCTGATGGTTGTGGAGCAGTACAAGGTCCTTCAGTAGCAATCTTATACAAACCGTAAAGCTCAAGTTGCAATTCGTTTGACACTTTCTGCGAAAGCCGGTCCGATGCAGCAGCGGCTACAAAGGCCGTCGCAGCACTGAATGCTTCGTCAAGTTCTGTACTTTCTACACCTTCCCAATCGTCGTCCTCATCGTCATCGTCGTCGTCGTCGTCATCGTCACCTCTCAAGCTACCTTGCTCCGCTATAAGAGAATCCGTCTCGCCGCCAATTCCGGTTGAAGATTCGACCTTTCGCGAGCCATAGTCTGATTCGGTCTCGTGGTTGCGAGTGAGCGAGAGGTTTTCGTCTTTAAACGCGAAGAGGATGGAGATTAGCTTAGCGAGAAGGTAAGAGACGATCAAACCCACGATAATTGACTGTGCTAGCTGATACCAATCAACCATTTCCCCCCAAATCGGAAAAATCCAGGGAACGAAGAAAGAAAACAGATTCAGAAATCTGATTGTAGAATCAAAGAAGGGTCACAGAGAACGCATCTCAAGAAACATAAAGGAAGCAGCTTTTTTCTCTTGTTTTCACCGCTTCACTCGAACAATTCGTTTTACCACCTTTTTCTCTCTTTCTGGGCTTGACAAAACGACAGAGGAATCCCACACAGAAGATATTAAATTGTTGGAGTATAAAGTTTTAGCATGTTTTTGGTTGCGGACATTCTTCGCCTACAAACCATTCCATTAGAATGCATCTCTTGGTCGTTTATTCTTTAATCTAATTGCATTCCAAGAAGAGTTTTTCAATAATAATCCCCCAAGACTATGAAGAAAGTCTTGTGATTTCTTAAAAATGTCGAAAATTTCTTGATTCTTCCAACCATAATAACACGAGAAGCCAAAAAACCAAAGCAAGAAAAAGACGAGAAACAGGAACTATGCATTACCATTCCTTCAAATTCAAACCAAACAAAACAGCCATAGAGAAAAACAAAAGGCCATGAATTCAGAAAGCATTAACAAAAGATAGCTAACCAAAAAGCCTACCAGAAAAAAATGTACTTATCAATCATATTATTACTATGGACGATAAATAAACAACCTAAGCTTTTTCCTTCTCTCTTCTAAACCATAAAAATTCCTCTGCAACCTCCATCTCTGCCATAAGTCGGTCCTTTTCGCCTCCTAAGAGCAAAATCTTCGTCTTCTCTCGACTTTTGCTTCAGATGGTAAGGCTTTCTCTTTCTCTTAATTCTTCTTAGAGTCGTGCTTCATCTGGTTGAGGTTTTGTCGTAGCTTGGCGTCTGCTTGGTCGTCCTCGGAGTTGCTGAGGAATTTGTCGACCTGAGATGCAGCTTGACGTCCTTCTGAAATGGCCCACACCACCAAAGACTGGCCTCTCCGGCAATCACCGGCTGCAAATACACCTTCAACAGTTGTCGAAAACCGGCCATACTCTGCCTTGAAGTTCGACCTGTTGTCGCACTCAAGTCCTAGCTTGTCTGCAAGTGTCTGTTAGAAACAAAACTTTCAATCATCAGCACAAAATGTAGAAAAAGAATAGGGTACACAATGTGGATCAGGATCACTTACTGGCTCAGGTCCAAGGAACCCCATGGCCAAGAAAACGAGATCAGCTTCAATTATTTCCTCGGAGCCTTCAATCTCTTTGAACTGGAACCTCCCGGATTCATCCTTCTCCCAACTCACGCGCACAATTTCAAGCCCTTTCACGTTTCCATTGTCATCTCCTATGAACCGCTTGGTTAAGACCTCATAGGTCCTAGGGTCTTTTCCGAATTTGGTGGTGGCTTCTTGATGTCCGTAATCAATACGGAATACACGAGGCCACTGTATTCACAAGAACAAAAGGAAGCTCATTAAAATCAACAATATTCAAACTTTGATCACAGGGTCTTTAATTTAGGGATGCATAAATCTGATTTGTGTAGTGAAACTGAAACAAACCTGTGGCCAAGGGTTTCCAGGAGCTCTCGTTGAAGGTGGCTGAGGAAGAAGCTCTAGGTTTACAATGTTGGTGCAGCCATGGCGGATCGATGTTCCTATGCAGTCTGTGCCTGTGTCACCTCCCCCAATGACGACAACCTTTTTCCCCTTTGCAGAAATGTAATTGCCATCTTCATGATTGCTATCAAGCAAGCTTTTGGTGTTTGCATGAAGAAACTCCATGGCAAAGTGAACACCAGACAGATCACGACCGGGCACTGGAAGATCTCTGCAATATTACCACCCAACAATGTCTCAGTTGAATAAATATATATCCGCTTCCAACTTCTCGTAGCAAAAGTCGGAATATACAATTGTTTCAAACAAACAATTACCTTGGTTTTGTGGAACCAACAGCAAGAACGATTGCATCGTTCTCCTCCTTAAGTCCATCAAGGGAGTAAGACGGGTCTTTTCCAATGTTGGCATTGACAACAAAGTTGATACCTTCTTTGGTCATAAGATCAACCCGACGTTGAACTACGTCAACTTTGTCAGTCTTCATGTTTGGGACACCATACATCATAAGTCCACCAATTCTGTCAGAGCGCTCATACACGGTAACCAAGTGGCCCATCTTGTTCAGCTGGTCGGCGGCAGCTAGTCCAGCCGGCCCACTTCCGATAATCGCCACTTTTTTCCTGCAAACCCAAAGAGCAATGTAAACTCAATCTAGAAATTTAGATGCAATGTATGTGAGACTTGCAACAGTGACAGATAAGATAGCTTCCTAAGAGAATAGACTTAGAAGCATACCCTGTTCTACTGAGAGGAGGTCTTGGTACCATCCACCCTTCATCGAAGGCTTTATCAATTATAGCACATTCGATGCTCTTGATAGAAACAGGGTTCTCAATTATTCCAAGAACACATGAACCTTCACATGGTGCAGGGCATACCCGCCCAGTAAACTCTGGAAAGTTGTTTGTCTCAAGTAGACGATTCAACGCTTCTTGCCATCTGTTCTGGTAAACAAGTTCATTGAATTCAGGGATCTTGTTACCAAGGGGACATCCAGAGTTCTCCTGTAATTTTTTCAAAAAGGAAAAATGTTAATCATATTGTTCACACAACACCAAGTTTCATTTTTAAACAACTAAACTTGTCTTTAACAAGCTGTAAGAAGAAGACTTGGAAAGAAAAGGAAAAGCATTTTAATTTCTGAGGATATACCTGGTGGCAGAATGGAGTTCCACAGTCCATGCAACGAGCAGACTGAGTTTTAAGGAGCGGTCCAGGTTTTGATTCCTCCATGACTTCATTCCAGTCATTAAGACGAACATTGGGGTCCCTGTACTTTACTCCCTCACGCTCATAAGCAATGAAACCACGATGTTTAACAGCATCGTTTACCAGAGAAGGTTTCTTTGGAGCTTCAGCTGCCACTCCGTTTCCGGACATCTCTTCTTTAGAAGAGGTAGCTGCCATGTTCTTCAGCTCTGCAAAGGCGTCTTTCTCCTCAAGTTCTTTTTCTTCCGCCTCGTCAGCATCTTCAGAAGCGCGCTCAATTGCTTGCTTGGAGACCTCCTCGTGCTTCATGGCAGATAAAACACGTTTGTAATCTCTTGGGAAAACCTTGATAAACCTTGGCAGCAAATTCTCAAAGTCTGCAAGAACTTCTTGAGCAAGCTGGCTGTTTGTGTGTCGTTGATGTTGCTGGATCATCATTTTGAGCGTCATTTTGTCGTCGTCATCTTCAACTTTGTCCAGATCAACAAGTTCAAGGTTGCATCTGGTGTGGAACTTTCCGTCCACATCAAGGACATAAGCAATACCACCACTCATACCAGCAGCAAAGTTTCTACCAGTCTTTCCCAGTACCACAACTGTACCACCAGTCATGTACTCACAACCATGATCACCAACACCTTCCACAACAGCTTTGGCACCGGAATTACGAACGGAGAATCTTTCCGCAGCCATCCCGTTAAAGTATGCTTCACCACTAGTGGCCCCGTAAAGTGCTACGTTACCGATAACAATGTTTTCTTTTGGATCAAAGCTGCTTCCTTTAGGAGGGTAGACAACCACTTTACCTCCAGAGAGTCCTTTTCCAACATAGTCGTTGCTATCACCCTCAAGTTCTAGCATAATTCCAGGACATAGGAAAGCTCCAAGACTCTGTCCAGCACTTCCTGTGAACTTGATATGAATTGTATCCTTTGGTAGCCCAGCCAAGTGGTAGCGTTTGGTTACCTCATGGCTCAGCATTGTCCCAACAGCACGGTTAACGTTGCAGATAGGAGTTTCGATGTACACCGGAAGAGATTTCTCAAGGGCAGATTTAGACAATGCAATCAGCTCTTGATCCAACGCCATGTCTAAGCCGTGATCTTGTTTCTGGACACAGTACTGAGCAGCCCCAGGACGAATCTCAGCAGCAGGTCTGAGCAAAAGAGATAGGTCAATGTTCTCCAACTTATCGTTGTTCTTGACAACTTCGCTGTCAAGTTCAAGCATGTCTGCACGACCAATCATCTCAGTTACAGTTCGGAAACCAAGTCCAGACATGATCTCCCTTACTTCCTCAGCAAGCATAAAGAAGAAATTAATAACATGTTCAGGTTCCCCAGCAAACTTTTCACGGAGAACTGGATCTTGAGTAGCAATTCCCACAGGGCAGGTGTTCTTGTGGCACTTTCTCATCATGATACACCCGAGGGTAATAAGAGGTGCAGTACTGAAACCAAACTCTTCCGCACCAAGCAGGGCAGCAACTGCGACATCTCTGCCAGTTTTCAGTTGACCGTCTGTCTGAAGAGTAGTACGGCCACGAAGGTCATTAGCAACAAGTGTCTGGTGTGTCTCAGCTAGACCCAGTTCCCACGGAAGACCAGCATTTTTAATACCGGTCCAGCGAGATGCACCAGTACCTCCATCATGACCTGCTATCAGAACATGGTCAGCGTGGCCCTTCACCACACCGCTAGCAATAACTCCAACACCAGCTTCCGATACAAGTTTAACACTAATACGAGCCCCAGGATTGGCATTCTGCACGAGATAAAAGTCGAAGATGTTTCAAAAAAATTGAAGGAGTACACAGGGACAATACTTTGAAATGTAAGAATTAGTAAAGCATAAATGGGAACCTTAAGATCGTGAATTAGTTGGGCAAGATCCTCGATAGAGTAGATATCATGGTGAGGAGGTGGACTAATTAGCCCAACACCAGCGGTGGAATTTCTGGTGATAGCGATGTCCCCTATGACCTTGTGGCCAGGTAGCTCCCCTCCTTCCCCAGGTTTTGCACCCTGTAATGGCATTAAAGAAAGTAGTTAGAAACTTAGAATAGTATATTAGATGCAAAAGGGAACCTAAAAATACTGCGTCCAAAAAGAATTATCTGCTATGAACATGATGACATAAACAAAAAAGATTCCAGTTCCCGTAGAAACCCAAAGACGTGCAAGAATTAAAGAACATTGTGTCAAGTCATATTCAAAGTTACCTGAGCCATTTTAATCTGCAGCTCATCAGCATTAGTAAGATAGTAGCTTGAAACTCCAAATCTTCCACTAGCAATTTGTTTGATGGAACTTCTTTTAGGGTTCCTTGAACCATCTGCAAGAGGCTCCATTCGGGATGGCAGTTCCCCTCCCTCACCTTAAGCAGATCATAAATTGGTGTGTTACTATGTTTTTTAAGAAGGAGAGCAGAAGTAAAAAAAATAATAAAGAAAATATATATTACCTGTATTTGACTTTCCTCCAAGTTTGTTCATGGCCATCGCAAGGGTTGTATGCGCCTCCAGTGATATTGATCCATAACTCATGGCACCAGTGCAGAACCGCTTTACAATTTCACTGGCAGGCTCAACTTCGTCTAGTGAAATTTTTACATCTGCTTCTTTGAACTTCATGAGCCCACGCAAATTACTCTGCTTGTTCAATTCATTGATGCGCTTCGAGTATTCCTTGTAGGCTGCCACACTGTTAGTCCGTGCTGCCTCTTGCAATTTTGAAATCGCCAGAGGATCATTGAGATGAATCTCTCCATTTTTCCTCCAGTGATAGTTCCCAGGATTGGGAAGGGCTGAGGCTTCTGCACTGCCAGGGGCATAGCCACGGGCTGGAAAGGCCATCTCATGCAAAAGAAGCCCATCTCGTGCAAGCATCTCAAATGTTGCTCCTTCTACTCTGCTTGGCGTGCCCGCAAAACACTTCTCAATTACTTGAGACGAAAGCCCAAGAGCTTCAAATATTTGAGCACCCTTGTACGAGGCCAGGGTAGAAATTCCCATCTTGGCAAGAACCTTCATCATTCCATAGTTGCTTGCCTTGTAATACTTCTTGACCAGCTCTTCTTTGGAATGGAATTCCCCGTTAGATTTGGGTGGTATCTTGCCATCAACCTGCAACCTGAAAACTGCTTCTACGGCCAAATATGGGCAAATAGCATCTGCTCCAAATCCGACAAGTGTGCAGAAATGATGCACTTCACGTGGTTCAGCAGATTCCACTACCAAACCAACTTGAGTGCGTGCAAGTGACTTAACCAGGTGGTGATGAACAGCACCAACAGCCAAGAGAGAGCTGACAGCAACACGCGTTGCAGAGAAAGCTAAACCGCGAAGACAAAAAAAAAAAAAAAACAAAAAAAAGTAAGAAAATTGCAAAAAATGGCCAAAGAATTATACGCCTACAGAATCTAGATTCAAAGTTTACTAGGAAGCCAAATGATTACCTCGGTCAGACAAAACCAGTAATGTGTATCCATCCTTTATCGCTTCATTTGCTTCAGCACAAATTCGGTCCAAGGTCTTCTCCAACCCTTTTGTACCTTCTTCTTTTGGATAAGTTGTATCAAGAACTTTGGTCTTCCAGCCTCTGTAATTCATTTTCTTGATTGCTTCCACCTCTTCAATGGTCAAAAGAGGACCTTTTAAGGAGAGACGGTGACATTGCTCTTCAGTTGTTTCGGTTAGATCACCTTCTGGACCAATCATACACTCCATTGAAGTAACAATTTTCTCACGAATAGGATCGATTGGAGGATTTGTTACTTGAGCAAACATTTGCTTGAAGTACTCGAAACATAATTTTTCTCTGTTTGACATGACAGCTAGAGGAGTATCATTTCCCATAGAACCAAGTGCTTCAGTGCCATCTTTAGCCATCGGAAGCAGCAGCATTTCCAAGGCCTCAACTGTATAACTGCATGGTCATAAGAAAGCGTGAGACAGATTACAAAGCGGAACAGGTCAATACACTTTAGGAAGTAAAAAAAACAAACATACCCAAAGGCTTTCAGTGGAGACAATAAACCATGAATGCCCATGCTCTCCATTGAGTCATCATCATCAGACTCCTAAGTTTCAAAGAAAATGGTTAACCAACCTTAATAAAGGAACTGAAAGTTCTGTTTCAGGGAGATTAGTTTAGTTCACAGCTTACCAGTACAACCCCAGAAATTGGTGGGGCAATCCGTTCAGTCTCCGGAACTGACTTAACGATGTCTTTAAGTTCAATCTTTTGCCTTTCAAGCCACTCACCATAGGGCCTTGCCTGTGAATACTGTTGCTTCAATGCATCGTCATCAACAACAATATGCTTCTCAAAATCGACAAGAAGCATCATGCCCGGGTTAAGTCTTCCTTTCCTCAGCACATCCTCTGGTGGTACATCCACTACCCCAACTTCACTAGCCATGATAACCCTTCCACTGTGGGTAATGTAGAACCTGCCAGGACGGAGTCCGTTACGGTCCAATGTGGCACCCAAGTAGCGACCATCAGTAACTGCAAAACATTCAACAGAGAGTTAAGTCAAATCTGTAAAACACATGCCAAAATTGGTTGAGAAACCATGTAAAACTTCAGAAAAATTATTACATGAAATGAGAGCAGGTCCATCCCATGGCTCCATGAGAGCAGATAAGTATTCATAAAACGATTTCCTGCTTGGGTCTATGTTTTTGTCATTCTGCCATGCTTCAGGGATCATCATCATAACAGCTTCAGGAAGACTTCTGCCAGCTCGGACAAGAAGCTCAAGAACACCATCAAAAGCACCTAGCAAGTTATAACAAGACCATACAGAAACGTGTCACAGGTCCATAATATTAAAGAACAACTCTGACAATTAGTTGTACAATTTCGTATTGAGGTGGACAGTTACCTGAGTCAGAGGAGCTAACATCCACAATAGGTAGAAGCTTCTTCAACTCCTCCTTTGATAATCCAAGTTCCTTGCACTTGAGCAGACCCTCACGCGCCCTCATCCTGTGTGGAACATAAACTCAAAATTCATTAAAGAATGCAATAGTTGAAATAAACATGAGGCAGAATCTATCAGGCACTTGCATACCAAACAGCATTTTTATCACACAAATAGCGTGAAATCTATACCAAAAACCCTGGTCAACTTTTCTAGCTAAGGCACCAAAACAAGTCTTACGAAGGCAATAAATGAAAGCTTTAATATATGCTATCTCTGACAACATACCAGTTCACGTTTCCTCTAAGAGTATTAATCTCCCCATTGTGGCCCAAAACACGCATCGGCTGAGCACGATCCCAGCTAGGAAATGTATTGGTAGAGAACCGAGAGTGGACCTGAAAGATTAAACAAGTAAGCCGAACATAGTCAATCATTAGTTATCAAACAAGTAAAATGCGTATGTATGCAGCTGAAAACTTTACCACGTGGTTTTAGACACAACTTCACAGCATCTAGTAGGGGGTCATGTTTTAATGTCGCAGAATTGCTAACTACCTTAACCAACAGAATTTTAGTCTTAATCACCGCATTGTGATAATTCCACCCTAAGATAAACTGATCATTCTAGAAACACGGACTCGCTTGACTATCATGATTTACCAACTCACCAGCATCCAAATTAAAAATACTTATCAAGGGTTTGGAGTTACTTAAGAGATCATTCAAACTTCAATGCCTCAGAAGTCATTCCTCAACCTCGCATCTCCTTGGTTACCCCCGTTGGTTCCCATGCTGTTGTGGAGCATGGAGTCAGCATAAAAAAAAGAGATAGTGAATAGAAAATATATTTACCAGGGCCATGTAGCTCGTAAACCTTTCACTCCCAAGATCCGCGTAGTAATAGTCCTTCAGCTGATCAGGCTTCAATTGTCCTTTGTAGACTATAGTCCTGCATAACGAAAAGTATCCGTGAGGTTAGAAGTTTTATCCCCTGAAACAAACATGGTAATTCTGAAATCAAAGTAATTACATACCTAGAAGATAAAGAACAAATGTAGAAGTCCTTCATCGCACCATGTTCTAGGTTCAACGCAGCCCGGATAGCAACCATGGAAACCCTTCTAAGGATATACATCTGTCAAATACAAGAGTACAATGTCATCAACATCATTCTCACGGAGAGTAAAACATTAAATGTCAGTGGATAGATGAATGTCTTTCAATGTCTTTACCTGTTGCTCAAGGTCGGCTTTCGATTTAGCTGTTGGAGTGAGGAAAACTTGCTCGATGATCGGCTCGGTCTGCAAAGCAGACTTCCCCAACCCAGAATTATCAGTAGGAACTGGTCTCCATCCAATAACCGAATGCCCAAGTGATTCAGCAACCTGCACTCAAAAAAAACAAAACTATCCATCAAGCTCCTAATAATTTTTTATAAAACTACTCCAAAAAAAAAAAAAGAGTGAAAATTTTCATGAAACTAACCTTGGTGAAAACATTTTTGCTCTCGTTCCTCCGGATCTCGCAAGTTGGCAAGAATAACATACCAACAGCATACTTTCCAGCGGGAGGAAGCACAAAGCCGAGCTCTTTCGTCGCCTGCTAGGCAACAAACAACAAATCGCATCAAAGCTTTCAACTTAATTTCAGACATTACTAGAACGAATAAAACAAAAAAATCTTTACTTTGGGTTTAAATCTGTTTTTAACATTTACCATGATGTGCAAACCGATTCGGATAAATAAATAATTATCTCAACATACCTTTGCATAGAAATCGTGAGGAAGACCGACGAGAATCCCAGCGCCGTCACCAGTGTTGCTCTCACAGCCACAAGCGCCTCTATGAGTCATCCTTATCAACATCTCCAGCGAATCAGTCACCTGAATTAAATTCAAAGTCACAAATATATGTCACTGATCACATCACATCACATCAGAGAGATTAATTACTTGATAATTGGAATTTTGTGTAAGGCAAAAAGACGGTACCGTTTTGCGGCTGGTCTCGCCGGACAACTCTGCGACGAAACCGACTCCACAAGAGTCTTTATCGAAGGAAGGATCGTAGAGACCGAGAGGCTTCTCCGGAATAGCGGAAAACGACGATCTAACCACCGTTTTGAGCTTCGGAGACCTACCGGGACCGTCCGATCTCCAGAACTGGAGTGTCTCGGATCCGGATCTCCGCAGCCGAGTCCCCATGAATGGAGACTCAGGAGCCGCCGGTTTCTTAACGGAGCATCGTGCGTTACATGCTCTTCGGCGGCCGTAGACAGCCAACTGAGAAGCGACGGCGGTGGAATTTTTCAGAGATCGGACCGGGAACAATTGATGGTTGCTTCGGAGCTGGAGAACGGAGCTAGAGGAAGCTACCGACATTTTTTCCGACTATTCTTCTCGATGGTTCAGATAAAGTGAGAGAAGGAAGGGAAAAAACCTTGGATTTCGTCAGATTTATGAAGAAGGATAAGCAATCAAGTGAGAGAATTTTCCGCCGAAACAGAGACGATATTTTAAGCGAAGAAAACAAAAAGAAAGAGAGTCCCGGAGAGGGGAAAAGGCGCGCGGCGGATCGAGGCGGCGCAGGGTAGGTGGCGGCTAGGGAGAGTTTGTGAGAGTTTTATACATTTTTCAGGAGGCGAGACGTTTATATTTATAGAGGCTAAAGGGGTTTGGGTAGAGAGAGAGATCAAATTTGTTTCGCTTTTTTAGATAGAGAAACAAAACAATTGACCAAAATAAAAGAAAGTTTATTTTTTTAATTTAAAATGCTTTTTGACCAATAGATTATACATATGTGTATATTTCGTATAATATTAATTCTGTTATTGTTTGTTACTCTTACCCCATGAAACTACGAGATAAAATAATATTAAATCTTTTCTTTCTTGTTGTCTGGCACATTAAATCTTATTTAATCGTATATTAATACATTTTGTTTTAATACTTTTAAAAATTTATTTTCAATATAATTCAGAAAAAACTATAAATATTAAATAATAAATTATATTCAAAATTGTTATGTTTTTATTACCAAATATTAATATTAAATTTTCAGGCTTTTTTTTAACTGATTGTTATTTTATTACAACTTCCATATAAGAATGTATTTATATATTTTAATAATATCAACTGTTAGTACTGTTAGAAGTTGTATACAGACTAGAACTGTACAGCTAACTTCCAGATTGTTATAATCCCTACTATATTAAAAGAGAAGACATATATAAAAACAACTTTTCATTAATGTGTTATTTTTAATTATGCCATGCTGAGGTGTCATCATATGCTTCACTTTTAAAATTTTTTAATTTAAGGCTGATTTTACTAGAGTATTTACAACATATGTCATTGCATTAATTTGGTTAGAGAATATTATTTATATCAATGATTTATTCAAATTTGAGCATTTAATCATAAAGATATTATCATTATTTCTATATCTTATCAAATATATCAAATTAATCATTTACTTAAATACTATATTTTTCTCTCATTTTTTGGTTGGACTAAAATTTATAAAAATAAATAAATTATCACATTACTTTTAATAAAAAAATGTACATTCTTTTTACACAAATTATAAGTTGAATTTTTAAAAATAGATATCAATTACTAAAATGATGAAAATTATAAGTATATCATCAAAGTGTTACATTAGAAATAAAGATGTGTGATAGTTCATAAGACTATTATAAAAAAGACCAAAATGATAAAAAAAAACATCCTTACTATATTAAAAGAGAATACATATATAAAAACAACTTTTCATTAATGTGTTATTTTCAATTATGCCATGCTGAGGTGTCATCATATGCTTCACTTTTAAAGTTTTTTAATTTAAGGCTGATTTTACTAGAGTATTTACAACATATGCCATTGCATTAATTTGGTTAGAGAATATTATTTATATCAATGATTTATTCAA
>OVBJ01001945.1:0-22248 GCA_900406535.1 Noccaea bulbosa
ACTAATCACTCATGGAATAAGATAATCTCATTCTCTCATTTCTTACAACAAAGTATATGTTGTAAATAAATTTGTAAGATAGATGATCGTGTTTACATTTCTAAGAGTATTAATGATTATAAAGATGAAATTGCCCTCAGTTTATTGAATATATTATAGAGACAGGTTTATATTAAAAATAGATGGAAATATGTAAAAAAAACTCTCAGATTTATCCATGTAGTTTACAATTGATAGACTTTTGACAGTTTTATAGACAACCATTTTACTAATGAAAGTTCAGTCAACTTTTGTTTTTGTTCAAATTGTGTATAAGACTTTGGAGATGGTAGTACTATCCTGTTCAATTGGGCTCAAACACCCATAAGCATTTGCTACAAGTGATTTTCGAGCAAAATTTGAGCAAAAAGAAGCTATCAATGTTTATATTTCCTTAGACCTATAATGATCGTTTACTCTTGATTCTTTTTCTTCTCCAGTGATATTTTGCGTCCGAGTTCCAGATCCGATTGCATTTTTTTGGGGGGTCTCAGGACTCCTTAGACCAAAACGGACACAACTTATATAACTAATGATGTTGAAAATGTGTTGTTAACGCAGATGATTGCTGGGCTAGGGCTTTAGTTAGAATCCTACAATTCTACTACAACAAGTATATTATTGAAGTTGCTCAGCAAAAGACTTTATCAATCGATTCACTGGTGAAATATGTGGTTATGGGGAGGCTAGGCGTAGAAAAAAATAAGAAATTATACGGGAGAAGTTTGGCTGTTATTTCTTTGAAAAGGGCAATTGCGTACATCAATACATGAATTGAAAGAGACTACGGAACACCTGTATATAGAACTAAAGGAGTTCAAATTCTTATGTGCATCCACTCTATACATTTATATTCACTCATTTGCTTACCATAATACGTACATGTGTATTATCTTCTACTTCTTTTTTGTGTGGCAGCATATATATGTTTGTTTACAAAATCTGTTACGCCCTGATCATTGTTGGTTATGGTGTGACCAAGGAGAGAGCTCCTTTTTATCGTGCAAAACAGTTGGGGTGTCAAATGGGGTTTTAATAGATACGGGAGAATTTTCATAGAGACCACTTGTCCGATCTTCTATGTTGCTGGCTTGGTCGATTAGTTTTCCTTTGGAATTAAAATAAGAGAGTAACGATGGATACTCAGGGTTTGTTTATTTTTATTTTTATGGATTCTTAATTAAAAATTGTCTCTGACTCTATGCGATTATTTTTATTTTACTAATTAATTATTTTATTAGACAATATCTGGAATCAAGTCTTTTCTCTTCCACCTTGAGGTTCTAGGTGATTCAAAGGGATAATTGAGGTCCAGCTTTGTGGTCTTCCTTGCGAGTTGTTCATGCTGCAGCCTATATATGGCATTCACTATTGGTTTTTTATGTCGTTATAAAAATTTCAACTCCCAACTTTATAACCAATTAAATATAAACTACAATGGTTTTTTTTACACACCAACATAAAAAAAGTACAACATAAAACTTCAGTTGGCTATTTTGATTCTACCAAACACTGCCCCATAGGTCACACACTTGATACCACAAAACAAGGCCACATAGGTTGAAACTAACACTCCAATACTTACAAACTTTATCAGTGCAGTGAATTCAGTACGGAATTTATATCCATCTTTTCAGAGAAAACTTTATCAGTTCAGTGCTATTTCACTAACATTCTCCTCGTTGAATTTCTTAACACACAAGTTAGCAAGATTTGTCATGATCAGTTCACATTGTCATACACTCTAGTACTGCTTCCAGATCTTTAATTAATTGGTTATTTTCCACTCGGAGGTTCATAAAGAGCTCAAATCCACAAAAGCAAAAACATCGAAAAGAAATCAACATCATCTTAATTTGAGTTTTGAACTAATTAAATAGCTATGCATTATCAGCCATACATTTATATATATATATATATAACAGCTTAGGTTTGTGTTTCCGCTTTGGGACTTGGTCTACAGAGGATTGGGAAAGGAGGTTTGAGGTCTCCTAAGAATTTGATCACCTTAGCTTGGTACTCGACAAGAGGCCCCTCATGGTACTCTCGAGCCATAAAGGTGATGTACAGCTTCCATTTAGATCCTCCACTTTCAGTAGCTCTCAACACATTTACCAGTTCCAAAGTCTTTCCCTGTCGAAAATGGTCCAAAACGAAATTCATATCCATCTTCTCCGAAAACGTAAATCAAAACTCATATCCTACATTCCTACTCGATGGCTAACCTTAGTCTCGTTGAATTTCTTAACACACACATTCGCAAGATCTGCCATGAAATCCCGAGCAGTGTTGTGATTCCTCATTCGTCCCTCCAGGTAAACTTCGTAGATTGCTCTCGAAGGATCTGGTAGAAAACCCTAAAACAACCAAAATACTAGTTTTTACTGATCAAGTAAACAACAAAGGCAAGAGAGTTAAAACTTAAAACCAATTAGGTATACACAATCAACTGTTGAAGAAAAAGACCAATGAAAGTAGAAGATATCCAGAGACCGCTGATCAGTCCATACATTCTAACAAAATCAAAAGGATATTGCAGTGACAAGAGAACGTGATAGAGGTTTTAACTTAATCACCTTACTCTCGAAAGCCTTGAGCCTCTTCTCGTAGTATTGGTCATAAAGTTCCTGGGTTGGGTAAGTCTTACGAACCAGAGGATGGATTTTAAGTTCTTGACCATCAAAGCTATCGACATCCCACTCTGGCTCCTTTTCCGGGAAGTAGTTACACGCAAGCCACTCGCTGTCGCTGCCCATGTCGCCCACGCTGACGATGCTGTCGTCGCTGCTGCTATCGCTGTTTCCGCCGTCTCCCTCTTCGATCGCTAGATTTTTCATGGCCATCGTACAGTCAGCATCCTGCCCCGCATCCACCAATTCATTGCTTGGTTTGGCAGCCATCTTTGGAGAAACGAAGATACTCTAGAACTCCTCGGTAAAATACACCCTAGAACGTATGTAATTGTATAATGTAAACACTTTAAATATTGGGGCCAACAGGAGACGACGACGTTTTCTTATAGGGTGATTCTGCAATCAAAACCTAGAAAATGGTTGATTAACCAAAAACCAATAATCCCTCTACAACTTTCCACTTGGCAATAGTAGACTATAAGCAGAAAATAATAGGATCAACGATGATAAAAAATTATAGATCTTCCCCAAAAAAAAATTTTAAACTGAGATTTTATTCAAGTTTTATCTAAATTCTTAAACATCATCAAAGGAACACACAAGTTTTCGTCCGTCTCAACAACAACAACAGCGAGAATAAAGAGAAAATGCAAATCACACCACTCTATTCCGCAATCTGATTATTAGCAGGCAACATCTGCAACGCGGTTCTGTTGTTACTGCTCTTGATAGAAAGTTCCTTCACCCTCTTCGCAAGTTGCCTCAGGCTCACATCTTTCAAGTTGTCTTCATCAAACTCAACCTTCTTCTTCTTCTTCTTCTTATTAGCCTCTCCTTTGCTCTCTCCGTTATCATTCTTGTTAACAACACTCGTCATCTCCATGTCGTTCTCCTTGTTACTGTTATCGACATTGACCAGCTTCAAAGCCGAGTTCTTTACTGGAGTCGTTGTTGTTGGTTTGCTTGGTCTTGGAAACTGAACTGAGATTGATTCTGCTGCAATTGGAGACGACGGAGCTGTGTTGACTTTAGCCTCTTCAAGAAGAAGAGGTGGAGAATTTGGAGCAGCAGCATAACCTTCCGAATCAGAATGAGTCATCTCTTCATCGGCAATATCAGATCCCTGTACGGCTTGGTTCGAATCAGCTTCAGAGATAGTGCCGTCTGAGTCAACACCGGAATTATCTTCTTCCGGTTCAGTTTCTGAATCATCACCATCGGCTTGGTCCACCATTGTTTCTTCATCGAAACTGTTGATTTTCTCAGGCTCAGAATCATTCTCCTGAATTGCTTGCTCTGTTTCTTGTTGGTCCACTTGTACTAAACTGTCCAAAGCTAGAACGTTCTTGGACTCTGAGAAAGAAGGACATTTTAGTTTGGAAACGTAAACAAGAAAGATGTTCAGGGCTTGTTATTACTATATTTGTAGTTGTAGCATACCATTATTGTCATCGGCAATATCAGATCCCAATACGGCTTGGTTCGAATCAGCTTCAGAGATAGTGCCGTCTGAGTCAACACCAGAATTATCACCGTCGGTTTGGTCCACCATTGTTTCTTCATCGAAATTGTTGATTTTCTCATGCTTAGAATCATTCTCCTGAATTGCTTCTTGGTCCACTTGTACTGTTGACTCTGAGAAAGAAGGTCGACATTTTAGTTTAGAAACGTAAACAAGAAAGATGCTAAGGGCACACTTGTAGTTGTAGCATACCATCGTTAGTCTCAGTGTTTGCATATTCCAAGACAGGAATATCAGTAAGATCAGCATTTATCGCAAGATCTCCAATCTCTTGATCATTGTCATTCTTCTTCGAACCTTCCCCACTCACAACCTGCAATGTTTCTTCTTCTTCTTTGTCTACTTGGACTAAACTGCTCTCGGATTCTGCAAAAGAAAGCCACATAATTTAGAAATGCAAAACAAGAAAATAGCATACTACTACATCATCGGTATCTGAATGCTTGCATTACCTTTTTCATCACACACAACTTCATTCGTCATCGTCTCCATGTTTGTCTCAGTGTTTGCATCAGAAACAGCACTATCAGCATGATCAACAGAGAGCTGAAGATCTTCAACGACCTGGTCACTGTCAGTCTTCAAGATCTCCCATTCCTTCTCCATGGAAGCACTTAAATCTCTACCTGGGATAACTTCAACCTCCTCAATTCTCTCCTCTGAACCTGCAGATTACCACAATATTCATATTACAGACCAGCCGATTTGTATGATTAAGCATTGAAAGAGAGAGATAAGGCATTGCATCTAACCAGCTGGATTCTTCCCCTCTGCAGATACTTTTTGCTCTGTCTCTTCGTTCTTCGCAGGTTTATCATCCAAAGTTTCTTTAGTCTTCAAACTCAGATCAGCCATACATTTTTCTAACAGCCTTGTCGATCTCCTGGTGCTGTACACCGACTGGACCAATTCACCCTTCTTACTCTCCTCAACTTTGCTGCTACAAGAAGTTGCTGCTGAAGCTTTCCTTGTGCTTCGTGCTGCAGGAGTTTTGGCCACGCTGGCTTCAAACTTGACACTGTTAGTCTTCGGTTCCTGGTCCATTTCTCCAGCAAGAGACTTGCTCGTCAACTGTGATGATGACTGAGGTTCAGCTTTTACTGCGGTCTTCCTGCGAGTTGTTCTGGTTGCAGTATTTGGTGGCTGCTTTGCTACAGTGGTTGGAGAGTGAGGACCATTGGCGTTGGATTGATTCATGTATTCATCAAGACCTTCGACCTATCAATTCAACCGAAAAAAAGAAACAAAGAGTTAGCGGTGCAAACTAATCTATCCTGCAAAAATATATGTTGAGCACAAGCAATGACCAAGATAACTCAGGAGCAAACATATACGACAACTCAGGAGCAAAAGCCACAACTCAAACGTGATTCCACATAGAGATGATCAACAACAGCAGACTTGAACGGAATTGTTGAACACTTATGAGGATCAAATCCACCATTGCATAAACGATGAATTTGGAATTTGGAACGACAAGAACAAGGAATTTGGAAATCCAGCAATATCGAGAAAAAAAAAATCTAAGAAGCAATGCAATTTCTAGCGCTTGCTTGATTTGACAGATCTCAATCCCAGTGTTAATCAATCGATGATGAACAATCTCGATCAAATGGGGTAAGCAGTAATCGACCAGAACAATAAACGTTTTAGATCTAGAAATATCGAGGCGAAATCTAAGAAGCAAAATGATTCCTCGCTCTTAATCGATTTCGCAGATCTTCCTCACTAGTGAACCAAAACTTCAATTTCAATCAACTCAAGAGTAAAGCTCAGATTCATATTACCGACGTAAAATCGAAGCAGCAACAGATTCAAGACATATTCAGGAATTTGATCTCCGTTTGAAGATACGAGCAACGAAAACTGTTCGGATTCCAAATGAAATGGAGCCAACAGAGGATAAAAACTTACAATCTCAAGAGCTTTGAGCGCATCGGCCATGGCAACATTGGTCATGTTGGCTGGGATTTTGTTCCTCTTGCATAGAAATTGAAGATCTCTTCTCAGAAGGCTGTGGAAATCCATCTCCGCGAAATAGAAATGAGAGAGAAATTGCTTTGGTGGAGAGAGAAGTTGGCAGAGAAAACAAGATGTTTTTTGCTATGAGAGGGAAGGCGTGAGGATATGGTGTATATATATATATACCTCTTTCCCAAGAGAAGCTAATGAATCTCTCAGATTGGAAGGGAACGTTGGAGCGTAGGTTTGAAATTTGAATTTTTCTAGAAAAATGACAACTAATTAAAATAATACTCAAATTTTATTTTTCTTACAGTCTCTTCCTTTGTCGTCACTTATACTGTATCTGCCAAAAAGAGGAAGAAATATTCCGTAAAAGGAGTAAGAAAATTACAGCATTCACAGAGCATTTTAGGAATTTTATTCAAATCATAACATTTGATATAATCGAAGAAAAAAAAAAAAAAAAAAAAAATATTTGGGGGGAAAAAAANAAGTATATCATGGGCCATAGAAGTTGCAAAGCCCATATAAAAGCGTTTATTGTATTGTTCGGCTAAGGTTTAGGCTTAGATTTGATACTCAATCAAAGCCCTCTAATCAACAGCTGTTGTTCATTAGCTGCTACTTCTAGTGGAAGATCATCAAAGTAAGTAATTTTGTAAAAGCAAAGGTTACATTCATACGAATAAGACATTTTCGTTCGTTTTTAAACATCACATAACATAACAGTTTTAGTTCAAACTTTATTATACCATTTGGAATAAAACACACATTATAAAGGAAGAGCTAGTTTGCTACGAATGGTGATCAGTTTTGTCCAAATCCTCGAGACTTGTTGGACGGAACCATGCTTTCTCCTCCATCACTGAGTCCTCCTGGCTGCCGCGATTCTCGTCGGCTGTGTCGGTTGAGGAGGAGGAGGAGGAGGAGGAAGGTCCAAAGACACCGGTTTGAGGATGAGGAGACCAATATTTGTCAGACTCGGGCTTAATAATTTCATCAGGCACTTTGCTCGATTGCAATTCTTCCTCTACGTTCTTATCATACGCCGATGTGTGACCATTCCTGTTAAACAATACCTCAAAATAAACATTTGTTTTTACTTTTTAGCGATAGTATTGGTTGCTTTCTTCCATATATGTGATAAATTTCTGAAAGTGAGTTTTGTTGTTCGTTAGGTGAGTCACTGACTATATGAAAAAAAAAAAAGATTAAATTCCTCACCAGAGACAACTACATCTTTTATCACTTACCAACCAGGTTCTTTATCTTCAGTTCCCAAATTGAAAATTTTCAACTTTTAATGAAAATGGTATCGGAAATAAATGGCTACTGTGATTTCTACCGGTCCCATTATTACATGCTGTCGGTCCAATTATTTCTATTTGATTTTCTGATAAATTATATCGGTCATGTTACGTCAAGGTGAATGGCATGATGATTACAAAAATCGAGATTTTAACTTTACTAACAATTTACAAACGTATTGTACATGAAAAATGTGTCATTGTGTTTTTCATATTCGTGCATAAGGAACAATGACCATGATAAAGTACATGATGGTCTAAATATTTGTCCATGATATGATTGACGACAAATACAATATCGTTCCTCACATTATGTTGCAATCCCCCGCAGGATCTTTCTCCAATAGTTAGTTAATCTAAAATCTAGTAATGTTTTTACGTTTAACGCGATAATTGAATTAACTCGATTATCATAATTGTTATCGTCATTATTATCATCGGTTTACTCAATGACATTTTTAGTAATTATTTGAGATAGAAATGATACATTTGGTTTAAAATTTGTTTATCTCTCCTAGCTCACCTAATTTTAAAACATTCACTCATCTTTTCTAATTTTCATATTATCCAAAAATATCAATTAAATTCTTCCTAGTTTTTTTTTATGTTTTCTAAAGCAACACAAATAAAAAAGTGTGGAACCCCTCTCTCCCCAATAGTTTTTTCTTTTTTCACATAAGCCTCTAGTCTCCACGATTAACAGAATAGTCTTGATCAAGGACACGTGTTACATCGTGAATGGAAGATTGGTTTTGACCTTTTGGTATTTTATACAATTGGATATGCCATATCCGACTACAGTGAGTCAGTGACTGTGCTTCTAGTCTTATACCTAACCTAAGAAATACATCGCTATACAACTAAAAAGAATGAATTGTACACCTTACTTTTGGGACTTATGAATAAACATTTGGTAAAATAATAACATTTATCTAGCCTGAGAAAGTTGGATATGATTTGATCATTTGGATTGAAAGTTTCCCAAAACCTATCATTTTGTGTCTCTTATACTTTCTTATGAAGTTTGTAATCTGGATTTTTCCACCAAATTGCTCTATTGTTTATTATTTCCGTAAAAATAACTCTTTGGTTGATCAATGAATCTAACCCCCAAAAGGCCAAAAAAATAAAAGAGGGGACTCTGTCCGATAAATAAAAGGAATCATATGAGAGGTTCTTAACTAGATTATCAAAAGAAGAAAAATGAAGAGAGAGATGAAGATTGGAAGATATACCGACAAGGGAAGAGATCCGATGCGACGGCGCCTGGGATAGCGCGTGAACGAACGCCGTTGACTATGTGCTTCCCGAAACTAGCGATCACCTGAACGTTCTTAGATTTGGCTGCCATAGACTCTGTTTTCTGTACCCAAGAGGCCAAGACCAAGAGAGATAGAGAGATGAGTATTAATGGTGAATACAGTAGCTGAGACTTGAGAGTGTGTGTGTGTGTTATATAATATACAAAAGCAAGTGTGGAAGAGTCGAAATGATAGGAAACATAAACAGCACACCATACGCTCGTCTGATCTCCTCCGTTGTTTCAATGTTCCACTAAATTATACGTCACCGACATTTTACTGTTCAAGTTGACTCCGTTTAGCTCGACGAATGTGGATTTACACACAGCATGGACCCTATCTAACGGGCTTTTCACAATTAGGCCCATATAGTTGAAATAAGTTAATCAGAAATTTGAGAGAATATATTTAGAGATCATTTTTTGAAGAAGATGAGAAAATTGTGGTCAGGACTTGAGAGTGGACCGTGCATAGCACACGAAAATGGTGCGAACACCACGAAAAGGTTATCTCTTGGAAGGCTTTGACACTTGACACCTCCACACACAGAGAACAAAAAAAGCCTTCCTCACAAAACGCATGCAACAACAACGAAGTTAAGCACCTTCACCTTCACGAATTAAGAATCATACAAGCTCCTTCGTTTGAGATGGCGACGTCTGGTGCGATTTCAGGAGCTACAGTCTCTTCCTTCTTCACCACAACCACTTCAACTTCAAACACATCGCCCAAACTTCATTCCTCTTCTTCTCTCTTTTCCCAGGTCTATCTCTTCTCTTTAATACCTTTAAAACAGAATCTGAAATTCTCAGTTAGAAGTTTGGTTCCTGTGGAGGGTCAAGTTTAATTTCTCGTTTCCTTCCACTTAGATGTGATTTGGACTTAGCTTCATCTGAAAGTGCGAATCTTTTGCTCTCTTTTGTGTGTGTGTGTGTGTTGTGTTTAGAAAACTGGGTTTCAGGGAGTTTCGTTGGAAGACTCGAAGAAGAGTGTATCAGAGATCTTCGCTGTCTCCGAGAGAAAGATCGGAGGGTTAAATGGGTCGAGAAGATTCGAAATCAAAGCGAGAACAGCAGCTTCCAAGACAATAGAAGTTGAAGTAGACAAGCCTCTTGGTCTGACTCTAGGACAGAAGCAAGGCGGTGGAGTTGTCATCACCGTGAGTTTTTTTTTTTAACTAGAGTGGCATTCTTGTTAAAAATATGTTGTTTAATAAATAAATAATAATCGAGGAGGTTTATGTGTTGTTTTGTTCTTCAGGGTGTTGAAGGAGGTGGGAACGCAGCAAAAGCAGGGCTTAAATCAGGGGATCAAGTAGTGTACACAAGCAGCTTCTTTGGAGATGAGCTTTGGCCTGCAGATAAGCTCGGCTTTACTAAAACCGCAATTCAGGCAAAACCTGATTCTGTCTACTTTGTTGTTAGCAGGTTAGATTGCTTCTCTTGATTTGATTTAGGTGGTGATATTACTAGAAATGTGGCCTGTCTGCTCTTTGAAGAAGGATTTGATTGAAATTATCAAATCTCGTAGCTGATGGATTTTTCTAGGGATCTTTTCCTCTGAAATTGGGAACAAAATAATCAGTGCATAAGCTTTGGTCTAATGCTATGGTTGATAAGTCTTGCTGATGCGCCAAATGTAGGTTTAGTTCTTTTCTAATATTATCGTGTTAAAATTTTCGCAAAACTAAGCTCTTCTCAGGCTTTTACAAATTAGTACATGAGGTTTATTTGAATGCATTGTACTCACGTCCTTGAACAATGGTGGAAACTATGTTAATATATTGTTATTAGAGGGATAATGCGTTGAACGGTTCTTGATTGGTTTCTGATGAAATTTATGATCTCCTGTTGATAATACACAGAGGTGCAGATGTTGATGTCAAGAAACTAAATAAGCGCCCGGCTCCTCCCCGGTTCGGGAGGAAGTTAACCGAGACTCAAAAGGTTTAGCAAAGTAATCTGCTGTTTTTGTATGAGATTGGAATGTTGTGTGATATTAATTATCCCTACTGATTGATTTGACTCTACCCTTGTGATTCTCTTTGGCAGGCAAGAGCTACTCACATTTGTCTTGATTGTGGATTCATTTACACTTTACCCAAACCTTTTGATGAACAGGTGAGTCTGAGCCCCTTCACTATTTTGTCCCAAACATCATCACAACTTCTTCTTGTTCTTGCCTTTTTTTTGGTTTTGATTGTGTGTTTCTTGCGGGGTTTATGCAGCCGGATACATACGTATGTCCGCAATGTATAGCACCAAAGAAGAGGTTTGCGAGGTACGACGTCAACACAGGGAAAGCCATAGGAGGAGGGTTGCCTCCGATCGGTGTCATTGTTGGCTTATTGGCCGGTCTTGGCGCTGTTGGAGCTTTGCTTGTATATGGTCTTCAATAACAATCTCTTTTATCATCTCGTTAAAACAATCAACAACATCAACTTGGGAGTTTAATTCTACTTGAGTTTTGTTGTTACATCTTTGATGGAGTTTTCCTTAATATATTAATTTATATTAATTTCCTCTGAAATTCGACGTGAGATACGCGTACACCACACAAGCGCCACGTGCTTCACTCTCCTTTCATCCTCTTCCTTTATTTTGTTCCAAATCACAAAGCGAAGACTTAAAACTTGCTCACTAAGAAAAAAATCAAAATTCTTCTTCCAGAATCGGAGCACCGAAACCGACTCAGATCTACCTCTTCCTTGGACATTCTTCGATCTAGATCGAAATCTCTGCGATGGCTCTCGAATGGGTTGTATTAGGCTACGCGGCGGCGGCTGAAGCGATCATGGTCATCCTCTTGACGATGCCGGGGCTCGACGCTCTCCGCAACGGATTGGTCGCCGTCACTCGTAATCTCCTGAAACCGTTTCTCTCGATAATCCCCTTCTGTCTCTTCCTGTTGATGGATATCTACTGGAAGTACGAGACTCGGCCTTCCTGCGGCGGCGATTCCTGCACTCCTTCCGAGCACCTCCGTCACCAGAAATCCATCATGAAATCCCAGCGTAACGCGCTCCTCATCGCGTCGGCTCTCGTTTTCTACTGGATTCTCTACTCCGTCACCAATTTGGTCGTCAGGATCGAGCAGCTTAACCAGCGTGTCCAGAGGCTCAAGAACAAGGATTAAGCCTAAGCTTCGTCGTCTCGTCTCATGCCCTTCTTCTTTAGTGTTTGCTGTGTTTTTGAGTTGTTCGAATTCGATGAAAAAGAGTCTCTTTCTTATGTTGTTAGGCTTTTGGTGTTTCTCTGCTTTTTCTCAATGTTTGCTTCTCCCCTCTGCTCCTTTGTCTTTGGGAGATGAAAAGGATCTTATGCTACTTCAATACATGCCTATATGATGTTCTTATATCTTCTTCAATCCAGTGTTTTTGTTACTCGTTTGGATTCTGAATCTTTCGATTAACTCAGTTGATGATACTTGCTATGAAACTCATCAAGTTATAAGAACATCACTTGTTACAAAATGAGATCCAAAATCCATTTTCTTTTTGGTTTTTTTATTTTCCAAGGGATGTATTTTTTACCATCACCATGAGGAAAAAAAAAACCAATAATATCAACAATCAATCTAATCAATCATCATCCCTAATACTTCTTTAGACAACTAAGTAGTGAATCAAAGAAATTCCCATAAGCATTCTTGCAGGATGCAAACACCTTGTGACCTGATGTCGCTGAAACCATATCAACATGGTCCATCACAATATCCGCACATCCCAAGTTCTCATCGCAGTTCAACGTGATGGCTTCGTCGCTCGCAGACGAACCGCGGATTCTAGCGTAACGCACATCGCTCACTTTCACGCCTTTGCCATTACCGGACTGGCTCTGTGTCTCCACAAACGGCCGGCTTAAATGACAGCCTTGATAGCTATTATATGCAGCTGCAAAGCTTAGTATTCCATTTTTACTTCCCCAATTGTGGTAATTCTGTTCGATGATTATAGGGTTCCCTGAAGCTACCATGTTTATATCCTCGAATGATATTTTCCTAGCATATCCTGATCCGCCCTACAAAATAAATAACCGATATAAATTTGGTTAATATGGTGAATCATTTAAGATCAATAACTAATGACAGAATTGGACAAACCTGGAATGTCTTGATTCGGACACCGTTCATAGTGTTGGTCAAAGTACAGTTCTTTACTCTTACTTCTTCAACGGTTGCAAAATATCCGTTTTCTCCAAGGCTTCCTATGCTATAATACCAAATCCATAATATATTGGATTTAGTAAATATGTCTTATAGTGTATATTATATGAATCGTAAAAATTTAGAAAATGATCACCTGATGCCATGACCGGGGCCGCAAAAAATGCCGGTTATGTTGATAAAAGAGGAACCGCTATTAATGGCGATGCAGTCATCGCCAGTGGAAATTATTGAGTCGCGTATCTTGACTCCTTTACAGTTGGATATGTCGATACCATCCGTGTTGGGACTATCCCCAGGTGCACTGAGCCTTAGACCCGAGACATCGATGTTCTCTGAACAGCTTAGACCTATGTGGTTCCGAGGACTGTTCAAGTGTTGGAGATTGTACATCCTTAGACCATTACAGTTGTTGAAGTGCATTGCCTAACCAAGAAAGAAAATATCATATATAAGTTGTGATTAATGGTTTGATTGAAGTTTCTATTTATGAGTGTATTTATCTTGCAAATAGGCTTACGGTGGGACGATAATGAACTTTTCCCCACCACACAGAACCACGACCGTCGATGGTGCCACCGCCGGTGACAACTAGACCGTTGATACTGTCGAAACTAATCCATGTTGGGTATTTTCCCGCATACCAAGTGTAACCCGGCGGAACAAGGTTGCCTCTTATCTAATGTAAATAAATCATCAAGTTATTGGTCCGATATATCGAGTAGCTAGAGGGTCTAATCTATTAGGGTTTTGAACTTTCTAATATAATTCTGAAACGACTAAGAAAAGAGTATATACCAAAAAGGAGACAGAGGAAGACTTGCATGGACCGACGAAAGAAAGAGGCTTAATCATAAAGGTTTTTCCTCGAGGCACAAGAAGCTTCGTCTTGCCTTTACTTCCTCCTTTACATACAGCATCCCATGCGTTAAGAAAAGCCTGAAATATTTTATATACACATACACATATATTAGAGTATATACGAAAGCATATATATGCACATATATACCTCAAAGCGAAAGTGATGTATCTATTTGATAACAGAAGTGATGATATAAACCTTGGTATCATCGGTCTTTCCATCGCCAATAGCTCCGAAACTAGTGACACTTATGAATCCATTGTTAGCCTTACGAGCTAATTCTTCTTCTAAGCCGAAACACAATTTTCCTATTTGAAACAAACATAACAAGACGAAGAACAACAAAAAAGACTTCTTCATCTTTGTAGTTTGCACGTTAATAGATTTGAGGATGAATTGATGATAACATATGTCAAGGAGAATGAATATAGTCTCGTGAATATATATGTGTATGATGGATTTGTGTATAAAGAAAGGTGGTTAATTGATAGATATTGTGCTTGATTCTTGTGTGCTTTATGGCAAGAGATTATATCTAATCACTCAATTTATGTGGTTAGAAAAATGGGGACTGATTTGGATTATAAACGAGATATTGAAATCTTTATAAATGTGGAATACTCTAATCTCTAATAAATTTATTTAGCAAAGCTGAAAAGACAAACTTTACAATTCGTTTATTGACTGTAGCGAATGGTTTACTTATACGCTTTGATTATTTCTGTTTCGATATGACAACATGTTTGATTATGGGAACGAATGATTTATCATTTATGGCTTACGAAAATAGAAACTAGTGTACAACCATGAAATTTCGGGCCTAAGGCCCATAACCTCTTTCGGGCCCGGGAGCAGTTGTTAAAGCGGAGAAAGGCAAAGTAAAATACCGAAGGTGCCCCCTTACGCGTAATGAGAGCAAAACAAAGAGCGAGTGCGGTGTCGAATGGATTTGTCACCAACTTGAAGAACCAAAAAAGCAAACAAGAGAATTGGAAGAAAGAGAGAAGAAACACCAAAAGAGAGCATCTTTTGATTTTGAGTTTGAGTTTGAGTTTGAGTGAGAGAGAGAGATATGGAGAGAAGAAAGGTAGTGATGTGTGGTGTGTTATCTCTTCTGGGTTTGATATCAGCTGCTACTGCCTTCGCTGCTGAAGCTACCAAAGTCAAGGTCTCTCTCTAATTCTATTTTCTACCAATAGTTATAGGATTTCTAATTATGTTTTATTGTTAAGGTTTGTAGTGAAATTCGTGATTTTTGGTAGTTTTAATCTTCGATGGTTGCTCAAATTCTCTGGAAAAAGTGATTTTTTTTTTTGTTTTGTCTGCTTTCGATAGTTCCGATTTTGTCGGATGTCTCCGAAGGGACAAAAAAATCGCTATTTATTGTGGGAGCTGTCTTCTGTATTATATCGTTTTCTGCTGATTTTGAAATTTCAATTGTGTGGATTGTCGGCGGATTCAACCGCGTTTGAAGCTGAAAAATTCACCCTTTGAGCTAGTTTTGAGTTATGCGTTGAGTTTGGGAATTTTTACTTGGTCAATGAAGCAGCAATGTTCCCTATTACAAGTGTTGATTTTCAAAATTGGAAGATCTTAGAAAACATCAACAGTTTTGGTAAAGAGGCAGGAAGACTTAAATTAAGAGCTCTGTGTTTTGAGCTGTCTTTAGTGTGTCGCGTAGTTATATTTTGGTAATTGCATATGTATTCCTATGTTACATGTCCGATTCCAATTGAATTGAGTATCATCCATAAGTCTCTCGCACATTTCATTTCCTTCATATAGAAAAGGTTTCTGAATAATAATATCATGTTATGTTCATTTTATACAGAATGAAAGTTATTAGCCTTGCTAAATCTTAGGTTGTATTGATCGAATGATAGTCTACAATACTTGATCTGAAATCACATTCCTCTTGATTGAATATGTCTGTTTATAGATTAAAGAAAAATGTTGTGAATGTTAAATTTCTTGAAAACTTTCTTGTATACAATCATTTTTTTTTTTCCATCTAATGGTTTTCCCTTGCTTAGTAATTTTCAAAACTCGGACTAAAGGTTTGTTCTCATTTTTGTCTCTTATAACTCAACACAGAGATCTCAGATGAAGTTTACGACTTCGGATTCACTCACGCGGTGCTCTTATTCAAGAAGTCCAGCTTGTAATCTCGGCTTCCTTTCAGCTGTTTTTCTATTGATTGCTCAGATAACCGCGAGCGTCGGAAGCGGTTGTTTCTGTTGTAGAAAAGGCCCTGCTCCTTCAAGATCTAATTGGTTTATCGCCTTAATCTGCTTTGTTGTTTCCTGGTAGATCTCTCAATCATTTCTTTCTCCTTTTTCTTTTTGCAGTAACTTCCCTACTTATAGTTGATGTTTTTTTTGTGTGTGTTACTACTTTAGGTTCACTTTTGTAATAGCTTTCCTCGTGCTGCTAACTGGAGCTGCACTCAACGATGAACACAGTGAGGAGACCACGTATGCTAGTAGTACCTACTTCTGCTACATTGTGAAACCTGGCGTTTTCTCAATTGGTTCTGTGCTTTCGATTGTTACTGTTGCCCTCGGGATTGTCTACTATTTGTGTTTGACTTCGACTAAGCAAAATGTTGCTCCCACAACGACGGCGAACGGAGGAGGGATAGCAATGGGGCAGCCTCAGATTCCGGAGAGAGTAGAAGACCCTGTCTTTGTTCATGAAGATACTTACATGAGAAGACAGTTCACCTAAAAGTAGAACAAGGTCTTGCTTATGAAACACGTTAGGTTTAGGTGGGTATTTAGATTAAAAAAGGAAGATAAGCTTTGTGTTTGTTTCTTGATTTGTGTTGTATTTATGAATGCTTGTATCTTGATGAGAAACTAAGACTCTATACAACTTGGTAATGATGATTGATGTAGTATTGTTGGATTGTTGAAATCCGAGAGAACAAAAACAACATCAGATAATTGTTATTATTGTGAAAGGTGTAAAGAGTTCTTTCTATTCTTTTGTTTCTTTCTTGTTTGTGTAATTCAAAAGTGGTTCTTAGCAAGTGTTCGTCTCTTTTACAAAAACTGAAACAATTTGGATAGTTATGAAACCAAATTTCGTTTATTCAACACATTTGAAAGTTTTTTTAGTTTTGATTGGTAAATTGGCTTGGTAGAGATGACATGACATAACCGTTAAATAAAAATACTTAACCTACCTACCCACCAGTCCGACTAAGCACGGTTTGAATCCAAAATGGCAAAATGAATTGGAAAAAAAACATATAAAATTCGATAGTGATTAGTAAGACGAAACTACTGAATTGTGTTATTGATATTGGAAATTAAAGTTTATAGAGAAAGTTGAATGATAGCCAACGTTCGTGGAACAACCACCACATGCTCTACCCAACCAGCACAACAACCAGCTCTTATAATCTCCAGTCTAATAAAATGCCAACACATCTACTCTCATTTCTTCTTATTTATAAATAAGATCGATACACTTTTTTTTGATAAAGAAAATAAGATCGATACACACTATTTAAAAGAACATATACAAATTGTTCATGACTTTTTATTACTAATATAAATAAACAAATTGTAGCAATGGTTGTGAAACTATACGGACAGATAACTGCAGCTTGTCCACAAAGAGTCTTGCTTTGTTTTTTGGAGAAAGGAATTGAATTTGAGATTGTTCATATCGATCTTGATAATTTAGAGCAGAAGAAACCAGAGCATCTTCTTCGTCAGGTATAGATAATATTTTTTAACAATAAAACATTGAATGTGTTACCTTTAGTTAAATTAATTGTTTTCTTGTAGCCATTTGGTCAAGTCCCAGCCATAGAAGATGGAGATTTCAGGCTTTTTGGTAACATCCTATTAGCAATTTTTGTTTTAAAAAATAAACATTTCTTTATACATGTTTTTATATCGCTTATGTATTGTGTTTTGAAATTTGGCTCAAAGAATCACGAGCCATCTCGAGATACTACGCGACCAAGTACTCGGACCAAGGTACTAACCTTTTGGGCAAGTCTCTAGAGCACCGAGCCATCGTGGACCAGTGGGCCGACGTCGAGACCCATTACTTCAACGTTTTGGTCCATCCCATTGTGATGAACCTAGTCATCAAGCCTAGGTTGGGCGAAAAATGTGACTTCGGTTTGGTCGAGAACCTCAAAGTGCAGCTTGGGGTGGTCTTGGACGTATACGATAACCGGCTTTCTTCGAACCGGTATCTGGCTGGTGAAGAATTTACTATGGCTGATTTGACGCACATGCCGGCGATGGGGTACTTGATGAAAACCGATATAAACCAGATGATTGAGGCTCGGAAGAATATGAACCGGTGGTGGGAAGAGGTTACGGCTAGACCGGCTTGGAAGAAGCTTATGAAGATGGCAGCTGGATTTTGAACTAGCTTCAATTTATGACGATCCGAACCAAATAAGCTTTCATATTTTCTGTTTTTTTTTTCTTTTGTGTCCGTTTCAATAATTTAATCAATTTACTTTTGAAGAAATAGTTCGTCACATGATAGTGTTTAGTAGCATGATTGTTTTTCATGCATTACTACTAAACAAATATTATGTGAGTTGTGTTTGATTTTCCGTAATTGTGCTTAAAATATTAATATATTTTTGTGGATTTTCCGTAATTGTGCTTAATCTATGAGTCTCTATGATCAAGAGAACTCGTTCATATATTGGATCAAAGCCAAGCATTTTATATTAGCCAAATATGATGATTTATCAGTTCTTTTCCGTGTTATTTGTCGTAATGTGATACCTTAAATCATTTGTTTTTCGAATTCACTACTTTTTATTTATCACAAAACTGTCTCTCCAACCAAAATATTCCTATTTCTTCAGTTACCAAGAGAAATAAAAAATAAAAATTACTTTTTACATTGAGAAAAATAAGTGAAACATCATACGAATTTTTTTCGCCCATTTATATATGTATATATATTAGTTAACATAATAAATTCGGCTCTAAAGTTGTTTTTTTTTCTTTAATCACAAAAGCCCTCTTAGTTCTGTTCCTCTTGCTTTCTCATTTTCATCTTGAACTTGGAGTCTTTAGTACTGATTTAGCATAAGCCAATGGCAAAGCTGCAATTTTCTTGGCTTTCCCAACATAAGCTCTCTTTGTGAAATTGTTGTAATCATTTGCTTCAATCTCGTCCAATATTCTCCTGTACAATAGCAGTGATGCCCAAACCTGAAAGAGTTGCAGTCAAGTTTATTGGGTTAAATTGAACCCAAAAAAAAGTTATGGGGCAAAAACGAGAAAAAAGTTCAAAACAAAAATGTAGACTTGATAGTGTTTTCAGAAACGCTTACCGGCCATCTGCTAGCGGCGTCGAGCTCGGTGACGCCTTTCTCAGCTTCGTCAAAGAACATTCGTGCACGTTTAAGCTGCATTTTCATGAAACTTCTCCATTTATCAGTGACTTTGCCGGCGAATATGTCTTCATCTGAGAGACCAGCCTGAGCCAATTCGTCCTGTGGCAGATAAACCCTCCCTCTTCTCGCACTGACACAGAGCAAAACCAGTTTAAGAGAGAGGCTTGTGAGAATCAAGAAACCAGTTGTAAGAGTAACATGTGAAATCAAGAAACCGGTTAAGCTGAGATATGTTAACCAATAAACTGGTCTACGAGAGACTTGTGAAATGGAGAAACCGAATCATGAGAGTTTTTGACTCACTCTTCGCCGACGTCTCTGAGAATGTTGGTAAGCTGATTGGCTATCCCGAGGGCCAAGGCAGCGTTGTAAACACTCTCCGTGGTTGCTTTCGACTTAGGATCGATCCCCATCACCGGAACGCTCATCAAACCGACGGTTCCAGCGACATAGTAGCAGTAAAGGTAGAGATCATCGAAGTTGTTGTATCTCGATTTCCTCAAGTCCATTCTCATTCCTTCGATCATGTCCCTGAATGGCTGCAAAACAAACAGAAGAAACATTAGATCAGAGCTTTATCAGGTTTAAATGCTATGAAGTGAGAGAGGCTGACCTGAATGTCAACAGGGTATCGAGCAACTGTGTCAGCGAGAGCTGCATCGAGCATATCGAAAGGACGGCCACGGAACAGATCCTCTAGCCTTGCTTCCCATCTATCTAACGCCATTGGAGTTATATGCGAAGCATTAGGCCCGTCTACGAGCTCATCAGTTCTTCTACACCAAACTGCACCAAAAGATAAGAGTAAAATCATCAAATCAAGAACAATCAAGAACAAAAAAGAAAACATCTTCTTTAATATATGACTGACAGTTTTAAATTCCTCAGATCCTTTGGATAAATAGTATCCCAAAGCTAACAACAACATTGTTCAGCTATCAGCATGAGTAAATCTCTAGAGTTAAAGACTACTGGGCCGAAAAAGCCCATCAAAACCCCTAATTAGTTACTAATCCAATTTTCTTGGGTCTTAATCTTAAGAGGATACAAATTTGTATGCTTGCTGCTTTCATGGAAGCTAGCTAACACACATACTACAACTAGAGAACTCTTGATGTTCTACATGAGCAGGTGTAAGTTTCCAAGGAATCTATTTCAGCATCTTAGACCTGCTTTGCTAAGAGAATTCAGATGAAACTACTAACCAATTGATTAAGATTAATATTTCAAAACAGTTGTTGAAATCATCGGTTTCGTGCAAGAACTCACCGTAGATAGCCCAAATCGCCTTTCGCCTTTCAGGAGTCATAAGCAAAGTTCCTGTAACAAAGAAAAACAATTATCACTCAGAAACAAACAAAAAAACATACAATTATCCACTTACACCAAAGCCAAAGAGAAGAGAGAAAAAGCAGATCCTAACCGAGATAAAACGTTTTAGCGTATTCAGCGCAAACTTCGCCGCATCGATCATAAGCCTCACCCAACAAACTCAAACTCCCTGGAAGAACAATATCTTGCGGTTTCTTCACATCGAGCTCATAAGAGGAAGACCTGAGCTGTTTGTTCACCAGAGCGGCTTGTTTCAACACAACATTGTAAACCTTCTCTTCAGATGAGAGGGTCATCTCTCCTGTAGGGCTTGCTACTAAGCTTGAAGACACAACACCACTTCTTCTCGTTAAAGCAGAAGAAGAGCTCCAGGTTGTTGTTGCGTTCTGCTTCCTCCTACCTTTGTTTATTCTCTGACTCTGATTCTGACAAGGTGAGAACAGTCTAGAAGATTCTAGAACTCTAACCAACCCACAATTGTTCATTGGGTCTGGGTTTGGAGAAGCTGCAGCAACCCATAACACTGCTACAGAAGACATACTCATCAAGTTCTTGAGAGGGATTAGAAAAAATCTCAGCTTCTTTTTGTCTACTCTGTTTCTTCACTTAGAAGAATCAAAATCCCAACTTTGCTGTGAAACCCAGTTTTTGATTTGGATCAACCTGGTAAATTGTAATGCTTTGCTGCAAATGGATTGAAAAAAAAAACAAAGTCGATGAGAAATCGAGATCTCAGAATATAGTGAGAAATCAACTCAAATTTGTTCAACCAAGTATCCAATTTCATAGCAAAGTGACAACAAGGTAACGAGAAGATCTTCAAAAGCAAAATGGAGAACATAAACGAGAAACAAACAAGCAAATCCCCTAAAATTCTGGCTAAATACTTAACTGGGTTCATGTACTTTTCACTCGAAATTACACAAAAATCAAAAGAGATAAATTAGATTGCGTTTCGTTGTGATTCTCAGCATGTGAAGGCATACAAATGAACAAAAAAGAGAGCCTAAAGCAGAAAAACAGTGAAACAGCATGAAAAAGCAAGCTGACCAAACGGGAGAAAATGAGTGATGGAAACCAAAGCCTACCTTTCTCTCTCTCTCTATCTTTAATCTCTCGAAGAACAGACGGACAAGGAAGAAGGCGGAGGAGGAGGAGATTTTCAAACAATTAATTAATCAAAAGACGAGAAAAAGGTTTGACCCATTAATGTCAGAAAACTCTCAGGAAAATGTATCTTACAAAGCTTACTGTGAATATATACTCCATACATGCACTGTCTCACACAAGTAGATGTCTCTTCCTCTATCCCAAAAAATCTCACCCACACAAATTTCTTCTACTTATTTTCCCTCTTGATTTTTTTTTTTTTTTTCTTTTTCTGGAATTAATGAGAAGCCAGAATACATACAAAAGCCGTTATTTTATTTTCTGTATATTATATTTATATTAATTTTGACTGTTTGGTGACTCGTGTCATGTGTCAAACCTTTTAGTTTACATACATAACATAACTACTATAAAAACTCTATAAATTATTATTCTAAAAATTAATAAACAGGATAAATTATTAAATTTTTCGGTTTTAAGTTGAATCAGTGTAAAATATAACACAATTCGATAAAATAATAAGATATAATTTTTAAAAACACCTATATAAAATATAGTCCTAATAATATCATAAAATAATAATTATTATATAAAAACTTATATATATATATATATATATATATATAT
>OVBJ01001946.1:0-22238 GCA_900406535.1 Noccaea bulbosa
TGTCACAGGCACAGTTGCTTACTTGGATCCAGAAGCTTCCAGTAGTGGAGATCTAACACCGAAGTCAGATGTTGACAGGGGAGACCTGCCTTACGGATAGCAAACGAAGTGAAGTATGGCCTCGATTCTGGAGCGTTGAACAACCTTTTGGACCCTTTAGCAGGTGACTGGCCCTTTGTTCAGGCGGAGCAGCTTGCTCGCTTGGCATTGAGATGCTGTGAGAATGTCAGTGAGAACCGTACGGACCTTGCGACTGAAGTATGGAGAGTACTTGAACCTACGATGGCTTCTAGCGGAGGATCTTCATCATTCCATCTCGGCCGTAACGATCACTGCATAGCCCCTCGGCCTCCCTACTTCATTTGTCCCATTTTTCAAGGCACTGATCCATAATAGACTTCAGTATTTCGAAGTGCATTGAAAAATTGCAGTTTAATGGAGTAACTCTGTTTTTTTTTTCTTTTTCGAACTTTTGTAGGAAGTGATGCAGGATTAACACGTAGCTGCAGATGGCTTCACATACGAAGCAGAGGCTATACGAGCGTGGCTGGACAGGGAACACGATACTTCAGCAATGACCAATGTCAAGCTTTCACACACCAGCCTAATCGCTAAACATGCTCTTCGTTCTGCAATTCAGGAATGGCTTCAACACCATTGATGAAAGAAAGTCCTTTTAACCCTCAACCACTGTTAATCTCTTATGAAAGATTGAAAGATTAGTGTTTTTTTCTTTTCATTATACGCATACATACCATCTCTCCATTGATAGCATATTGTCTACTTTATCAAGCATAGTGTAAGTGCTCCACATTTGTCAATATGAAAGAAAAAGAAGAAAAAGGAAAGAGGCTGGTGAGATTTGTATCATTGTATGTGTGTATATGTTATGTATGAAAAAAGTTATATGCTTTATACCCGTTTGCGTGAGAAGAAGTGCCACTAGATTATGATTCCGCTCTCTTTAGCGGAAAGATTAGCCTGCAGAGCAATTTCAGAGCCACGTCGGTAAAGTCTTAAGACTTCAACTTCTAAGTTCGAACTGTTGATTTTGTTTTACGTTATCTGGTCTTAAACTATGTTGCTTGTATCTGTTTTGTTTCTTTAAGTTTCTTTGTTTTTGGTTGTTGTTGCATGTATGAAATGGTTATAAGCTTTGTCTGTGAATTTGAAGGAATTGGACAAGTCCGTATTTTGCTCCAGGAAGTCAGCTCTTTCAGTAAAGCAGAAGCTGTGCGGTTCCCTGCTATGATAATCAAAGAGATTGAAGAGAAGAATTTCATCGTGTACCAAATACTTGAGCTGCCTGCAACGGTGAAGAGGCGAGCGCGAGACCAAACATGGTAGTCGTGTTAGACCAACACAGCCTGCTTTCATGGTTCGGTATGGCGTCAAGGCACTGTGAGGCGTATTCTTGAGCTGATTCCGAGTTCATTGTCGCTGAGCGACATCTTGAGCTAGAGCTAGGACTCATCTCTCTCTCTCTCGGCTTTCACCTTCATTCCACCAGTGAAACGATACGAGCAAGTGTGTCCCGTCCAGACAAGTCAGTCTCGTGAATGAATAGAGCAAAGATGTGGACAACTCCGAAGACATTCTCTCCATCACGAACAGCAGGTCCAAGTGTCACATTCTCTTCCTTTGGCTCTCTCGGAAGAATCCGAGGGAATCCACGGTCTTAATTCTGTGTTTACGATTATATTATATATATATATATACTAGATTAGATTAGGTTCCGCATATATGCGGGATTTATAATTTAATGTTTACGTTTTGTAAACAAAATACGAAAAAAAATAAAATAAAAAAACTTCATCACTTTTAAATATAAGTAAAATTAGAAAATTACATTATTAGAAATCGATTTACTTTTTTATCATTTATCTTATTAAAAATTAGAAAACTATAACATTAGAAATCAATTTTTTTTTTTAATATGTATATTTTCCTAAATTCAATAACTAAATTAGAATCATGATTCAAATAAAAGTTAGCTGAAGAACATGCTGAGAAACAAATTGCTCTCCGATTTATTTTAACCACAACGCTTTTCATAATCAAAATGATATTTTTATTAGTTATCACACGATAATTTTTTAATTATCTTTTCATTTTTTCATAAGGATTAACCTTATTATAATTTTTTGTTTCTTTTTTTCCTACTGTTGATTGTTTTTTCTACGTTATTTTTTGTTTTCAAGCAAATATCACATTTTTTCCTTTTTCCATTAACTTTTTATAATTATTTGTTTTCCTTTTTTTCTTTTGATTTTTTTCCTTTTTACATGAAGATTCACTTTTTTATTTGCCTTTTAATATATTTTTTTATTGTCAATTTTTTAAATAGCAAATTTTATCAATTTCTTTAATGACATATGTCACGATCTTAATACATTCAAAATTAATAATGACACATGTCGCAATCTTATGAGTTATAGAAATCATACGGGTCAAACTCTCGTCGCACGTATCCAACTTTATATAATAAGAGCCTTTTAATATATTTTTTATTGTCAATTTTTTAAATAGCAAATTTTATCAATTTCTTTAATGACATATGTCACGATCTTAATACGTTCAAAATTAATAATGACACATGTCGCAATCTTATGAATTATAGAAATTATATGTGTCAAACACTCATCGCGTGCATCCAACTTTATATAATAAGATATGTGTTATGTCTAGATAAGTTTCTTTTCTAGGAGAAAACAAGTTTATAGTAAACTGATCTAGATAAACGAACATGATTTTTGGATCAGTGTTATATCTGATTGTTCCTAAAATAAACCAAACATTTCATCCAACTTCCAGCATCAGCATCAGACAGTATAGATTCTCGACGATGGGTTTTATAAACTCGGATTATGATGGATGATTACGAGATTCACCAAATCTAGTTAACAATCAAAATATTTAACCCACAAAACCAGATTCACCAAATCAAATTAACACTCAAAATCCTTAACACTCAGAACCAGAAAATAACAATCAATCCACCTGATTCCACGAAGAACAAAGAAGCTCAATAGTTGATGTGGTCGAGTAACTTTACCACATGAGATGCGTGGAGCTCGGCTAACGATAGCTTACACAAACTTCATGACGCCTTCCAGGTATGACCGTTGGACCTCGAAGATCTCTGCATTATTTGCCCACAAGGTCGGGATGGCAATCAATTGAAACCCAGAAAATGATCTCTTCTACAAATCCTTAGTTTCTACGTGACGGAATCCAAAGACATCCAAGAGCTTAGGCATGTGACTTTCTAAACTGGTTTCTTAGTCCTTTAATATTACAAAAAACTTCAGTGTATATTTTGTATATGCGTAATAGTTATCTTGCGAAACGGAAAGCGTTTATTTGTAATTTGTTGTTAGAGATTGACACAGCCTCCATAAGATAAGATTTTGGTGTCATGTTTTTGTCTGCGTTGTACATTTTCATTGATTATCATTTTTTTGGATAAATTTTCATTGATTATCATATAGTAATGTGTGGCACTGGTTGAGCTAATTGCTTCATATAGCAACTTTGTTTGTTTATCAAAAATTAGAAAACTTACTCTCATTATTACATTTTTATTCTAAAATTCCTAGAGATATTTTTTGTATAAGTATTTTTTTGAATATTGATCAAAGTTTGCAGTTTGGTTCTCATTTGGCTATTTATCAACTTTGGAGATGTTATATCATTTATATCATAATTTTTGTTTTCTAATATAACGAGGGCCTTTTTTTGTAATCAAGACTCAAAAACTGTGAGAGTTATAAGGAGAAATGTGTTCGTCCGAAAAAAAAAAAAAAAAAAAAAGAGAAAGGANATGTATTATTAGGGGAATGATTACGTAATACGTATGTTTGTACGTATGCATGGAGGCCAAGCTGGGTTAAAAATGCTTGTAAGAACATCGAAATCATAAAGACGCCATTCTCCAATTGCTTCATCATCTTTGTAAATCGCCGTACCAAGATTTAATGGCTCAATCAGTGGACTGAAACATGTAAAAATTGTATTGTTCCTTAATACTTGATTTTTAAGCTTTTGCAGAGGTATTAACAAATACTCTCTCTGTTTCATATTACTTGTCATTCTGGCAAATTGTATCTGGACAATATATAGATGTATCAGGCTCAAAAACACATCCAGATACATTCAGATACATTGCAAATAAAAAATGTCAGAATGACAACTAATATGAAACAGAGGGAGTATTAATTATGCATTTTTTGAATTTAATTTCGGACTTTTATTTAATTTTTAATTGTTCACAAATACTTTTTCCCCACTTTTTAGTTCTATTTAATCATTTCATTAATTATAAAAAAAATCAATAAAAAAATAAGTTGAAATGCATTAAATGGAATGTATAACATCAAATAATAAGAAACAGCCAAAAAGAGTTTAAAAATCAAGTATTAAGGAACAGCGTTAGGGAGTTTTCAAATTTCAAGATCCATAGATTCGGTTTCTTAGGCCGGTCAAGATTTAATTATGATTACGTCCGAAATTTGAAGTTTCAAACAGGTTATAATGGATTTAGGTAAATGGGAAAGGATTAAGGTAATTTGACACGTCTCTCGATTCTCCAAAAGCTTGGTGGAAATCGAATGGCTATAATGGTTTATAGCCTACATAAAATATGTAAATTTCTAGTTTAAACTGCGATAAATATAATCAAATACATTAGTGCCTTTTAAAACTACTTATTTATTGTATGTCTCTGATCTCAACAATCATCTCTTTTTTTCGTGCGAATTTCAATTAATAAATTAAAATCCTGCCAATTTGTCGTCCATAGTTATTCACTTATTTGAACTGTTGTGATTATGCTAAAACTGAATTGGCGTTTGACCTGCATACTTTTAAGTTTGGGAAATCGAAGTTAATAATCATATTGGTAAAATTGTATAGCCATTATATTGGTTTGGTTAGAATACACGATATATTTTCTGAAATATTAACCAAACTAGGTGATAGCCCGCGTCCTGCGCAGAGTAAAATATTTATTAATTATTTTTATTAAAATTATTGGTGTTTTTTATTTATTTTTCATAATTTATTCTTAATTAATTTTAAGAAAGAACATATAATATCACATTCCAAAACTATAATATCAATCACACGCATATTTAAATTGTTATTGTTTTAATAAATTGGTAAAATTGTATATATTGTTTTTAATCATTACAGTTAAATATAGTATGATTATTTTTCTTCCTTTTCTAGAAACAACAAAATAAATATTATGTGAAATAAATTCAAATTTGGTAATATTATATATGTTAAGTTATGTATTAAATAAAATTATCTCTCAAAAATATAATAATTTTTATGGCTGATTTGTATGTTAATTTATTATTAATATGGGAAAATAATATATATTTAAATATACTCATAATTAAAAAAACTTTCATATAAGACACTATATTTACTGGCGACATCATCATATAATTAGAAAATCTCAAAAAAAATTCAATGATTATTTTTTATAACAGTAAAATGAATTTATAATTTTGTATGAAATTATATATGGGAAAAAACATGTTTACAGTTAAATTCATTATATATTCATATATATATATATTCATAAATCCAGTATATTGAAAAAAAAAATTGTATCAATAATTTTGAATTATTTCTATCAGTATTCGATAATTTGATTCTTAAAATATTTAATAATAAATATATAATATTTTTAAGTGAAAGTATATTATCAATTGGTTATATATTAATATAAAATGGATATGTTAACAAAACTTATATATTGGAAAAAAATTCTATAATTAATTTTGAAATATTTATATCTATATTCAATTTTTAAACTATTTTATAATAATTGTTTTATATATTTTTTATATTATTTAGTAGAAGATACATGTAAATCTTTCATATTTGTAACCAAATAAAACATATTGTAGCAATGGCATTATATGTAAATATTTTAGTAAGTGATGTCTTTTTTTATATTTGTCTTGAAAGTGATTATGGTGATGATACCTCAGCATAACAAATTTGTTAATAACAAATGGGAGGAATTTTTAAAAATGTTTCTGTTTTAATATATAAGGGATTGATCCTGGGTTAAAAAAGAGAAAGAAGAGGTTTGCTCGGCGTGTGGAAAAAGGGAGACAAGAGAGAGCAATGCAGGGTAACGAGGATTTAGGGTCTTCTAGGAGTGGTCGATGTTTATGGAGAAGATTAACAATGGCGAGGTTGAAATTGTTCCCCGCTGAAGCTGTTTAAGGCGAAAAAAGGTGATTCCGAAGATGACGTCATAGCCGGTGGTCTATGAACTTTCCTGCGAAGAGAGTAAAGATGATGTTGTAAATTCACAGCCCTCAGTTATACGACATCAATTAATTTTCCAATATGGCTATATGCTTAATATAGCCACCTAATATGAATATTCAGCAAATTAGCCCTTTAAGTTTTAACCCTTTTTTTTTTTGTCTACAAACCATAATTGTGGGACAACAAACAGCACAAAAAAAAAAAAAAAACCGATAGAAATATACAACAGTGTTTCATTCTCTGGCTATATCAACTTTACATAAAATGATATATATGTAAAAGAAAAATGTTCGAATCGGAAATTAATTCATGTCTTATTAGCGCGTCACATGATTTTATAAATAAAATGTATAGCATCAATGTTTGGAATATTACTTCAAGTGGTAGTAACTTTATTTATTTTCATTCATAACTATAAAACGTGGGCAAGGGATAAAGAGAGAACCTTAACAAAAAAAAAAAAAAAAAAAGGGAAAAAGAGAGAAAGAGCATTATGTCAGGAATGACGTCAAGTTCGTAACTGGTTAGATGGATAGACGTAAGATTCAATGATTCTGGAAATGCGCGGAAAAAGTAGTTATTGGCAGACAATTCCTTATTCGGGTTCCCTTCCCTTGGAGTATAGTATTATTTTTGACTTTTAATTACTATTTCCTTCGGATCATCGAAACAAGTAATTGTGACTTTCATTTAATTCCTTTGTTTTTTCTTTCATATTATTATTTCTTCAGTTTTGACTTTTATTTATTTCCTTTGACCATCGATAGATTCGAATATACATTCTTGCTCATAAAGTAAATCAAATTCACGTGGTTCCCCAGCTAACATGTTAATGCAAAGATATGATCGGGTCAGATTATCTAATTTTATAATGTTTTAGTTCAACTGCAGTACAATAAATGTCATCCAAATATTGGGAATTCCGAACCTCAATTGCAATAATTATGTGCACTTGCTTTACATCCGTTGTCAACAACTCAAAAAACAATTTTGAATTTACGATTACAAAAAATTACTCCTAAGAAAAAGGGATTTTGCACTTGCGACTTGTCAAAGTCACAACAACTAATGCGATTATGCGAACAAGAAGAGTCAACTAAACCGATTGAAAAACATTACAATAATCCCGCTTTTTGGTATTAATTTATTTGTTGTATTATACATGTTTTTCAAATTTAAAATATTTGTTTTATACAATAACTAAACTGATGGAAGAACTTTTTGGTATTATGCATGTTTTCAAATTTTAAATATTTTCTTATACTTGGTAAGAGATTAAAACTAAAAATATTCTTAGTAAAACTTACAATTCTCTCTCTCTGTGGTCCCTACTACAGGTAGTACATATAGAGACACACACAAACGTGGATACGAATAATATTTGAGGTTTTTTAAAAAAGTAATTAGGACATATTCAGGCTGCTAAAACATAGCTTATACTATAGAGTAACTAAAGATTCACGGGATTATTAAATATCATGCGGTCCTGCGGTATCAAAACTTTATACTAAAAGTCATAGAGTTGTAGTTGAACAAAACAGCTAGATTATACTCGTTAAGTCTGTGATTAATTTTTTTTTTTTTTTTGCTTCATTTGGTCAGCATTATGAGACAAGAATGGGCAGGTTAAACAATATAAAATTACGAAAAGAACAACACATATCTTACGTATTCTTTTGATTAAAAACAAAAAAATTAGATCCATAAGGCCATATTTATTAATTTCTTTGACATCCATTTTCTCTTTCTCTTGAGCAAGTCACGGCTTGTTCGTCAAGAAATAAGCAGAGTATATGTACACTGACATTTGTCTTTTACAAACTTCACTTACAAATATCTATAAAGAATAAAATATAAGCAGAGAGATCTCTGCACATTTTTCAACTGTTTATAGAGCAGACACCAAGAAGTCGCTAATCCCCTTTTCAGCCTTTTTATTGTTCTTGTTCCAGGTACATATACATATAACATATATATTCTCTGCTTTATATATCTTTGCAAAACTCTGTACTTTATAGTTCTGAATTTTGTCTGGACTAGAGTTTGTGTGATCCTTGGCTTGAATCGATGGGTCTTGCTTCAGGTCTCATGATTTTCTCAGATGTTCTTGGAAAAAATAAAGGATTTAGAAAAAGAAAGACAAAACAGTTCTTTAAGGTGTTTCAATGGTGGTTGGTGAAGACTGATATTGGATAAAAAAAAAAAAAAAAAAAAATTTTTTTTTGTGAAAAATCTTTGCTTTGTTTATATATGTTTTTTTTTTTTGATAATCTCAACTTATAGATTTAGAAACTTATTACATATCTCCTTTGTTCTTTTAAATGCTTATAGGAACAACGTAAGGCATCTGTGAAAATCTAATGGCTTCCGAGAGCGGCTTAAACGAAGATTCAAATATAGTAGAAGAGACCAAAAGAAGCAGAGAAGAAGACAAAGAAAACAAAGATACGAAGAAAACAGAGAAGAACAAAGAAGACCATGAGAAAACCAAAACGGTTCCGTTTTACAAGCTCTTTGCGTTTGCAGATTCATTTGATATCCTCTTGATGATCCTCGGGACGATTGGATCTATTGGAAATGGTCTCGGTTTCCCTATTATGACCATACTGTTCGGAGATCTAGTAGATGCTTTTGGACAGAATGTGCTTAATCCAAACGTTACCGACAAAGTCTCCAAAGTAATGTTTCTTTACTAATTCAGTTCGATTTCAAGATTTGACTTTTGCTGATTATCAATAGTTTCTTAAACTCACTCACAGGTTGCTCTGAAGTTTGTATGGCTTGGAATCGGTACCTTCGCGGCTGCTTTTCTCCGTAAGTTATTGGATCTGTCAAAAGACATAAACAGATTTCAAGAAGAAAAAAAAAAACGTTCTTGATATGTCTATGACTGTTTTTTAGAATTATCTGGTTGGATGATATCTGGAGAGAGACAAGCAGCAAGAATAAGGAGTATGTATCTAAGAACCATCTTAAGACAAGATATCGCATTTTTTGACGTCGATACAAATACCGGTGAGGTCGTTGGAAGAATGTCCGGTGACACTGTGCTTATTCAAGACGCCATGGGAGAGAAGGTACACACAGAAACAGAGTCAAACAAAAAAGGTTTCAAACTTTTTAGTTGGTTTTTTTTTTGATGAAAACGACGGCGTTTTGCAGGTGGGGAAAGCTATACAACTTGTATCAACATTTGTTGGAGGCTTTGTGATAGCTTTCATAAGAGGATGGCTTCTGACTTTAGTCATGTTGTGTTCAATTCCTCTTCTTGTAATGGCCGGTGCGGCTCTCGCTATCGTCATTTCTAAAACAGCTTCTCGTGGACAATCCGCTTATGCTAAAGCAGCCATTGTAGTTGAGCAAACAATCGGTTCCATAAGAACGGTAATTAAACTGGCTTACTTATTGTACACACTTTCTTGGCCAAAAAACGGAGTTAAGAGATTGTGACATTTCTTTTAACTGTTCAGGTTGCGTCATTTACTGGAGAGAAACAAGCGATAAGCAATTACAACAAACATCTAGTCTCTGCTTACAAAGCAGGAGTCATTGAAGGTGGCTCAACAGGATTGGGACTTGGAACGCTCTTTCTTGTAATCTTTTGCAGCTACGCTTTAGCGATTTGGTATGGAGGAAAGCTGATACTTGATAAAGGGTACACAGGAGGACAAGTTCTCAATATCATCATCTCTGTTTTAACTGGATCCATGTAAGTCTCTCTTTCATTTCATCAACAATGGATGTCTTTTTCTTTTCTGTGTTTCATCCTCTTGAAAGAGATTTGTTTTTTTGTTCCTTCCTTATTCTTAGGTCTTTAGGTCAAGCATCTCCTTGCTTAACCGCGTTTGCAGCTGGACAAGCAGCGGCTTACAAGATGTTCGAGACAATAGAGAGAAGGCCTGACATTGATTCTTACAGCACAAATGGTAAAGTGTTGGATGACATAAAGGGAGATATTGAGCTCAAAGATGTCCACTTTACTTACCCGGCGAGACCGGATGAGCAGATCTTCCGCGGGTTTTCTCTGTTTATCTCGAGCGGTACAACCGCGGCTCTAGTCGGGCAGAGCGGGAGCGGTAAGTCCACGGTTGTGTCTCTGATCGAGAGGTTTTACGATCCGCAAGCCGGTGAAGTTCTCATAGATGGGATAAACCTAAAAGAGTTTCAGCTGAAATGGATCAGAAGCAAGATTGGACTTGTGAGTCAAGAACCTGTTCTGTTCACGTCAAGCATTAAAGACAACATCGCTTACGGTAAAGAAGGCGCGACGATCGAAGAGATCAAAGCCGCTGCAGAGCTCGCAAACGCGTCCAAGTTTGTTGACAAGCTTCCTCAGGGTTTAGATACGATGGTTGGAGAACACGGCACTCAGCTCTCAGGTGGACAGAAACAGAGAATCGCAGTGGCTAGAGCGATCTTGAAAGATCCGAGAATCTTGCTTTTAGACGAAGCTACAAGCGCGCTTGATGCAGAGTCTGAGAGAGTGGTTCAAGAAGCGCTCGACAGAATCATGGTTAACAGGACTACAATCGTGGTTGCTCACCGGTTAAGCACTGTGAGAAACGCGGATATGATCGCTGTGATTCACCAAGGGAAGATCGTAGAGAAAGGCTCTCACACAGAGCTGCTAAAGGATCCGGAAGGAGCTTATTCTCAGCTCATACGTCTGCAAGAAGAGAAGAGATCAGAAGAGAATGTAACAGATGAGCAAAAGATGTCGTCGATCGAGTCATTCAAACAGTCTAATCTGAGAAAATCGTCTCTAGGCCGGTCTCTTAGCAAAGGAGGAGGATCATCAAGAGGAAACAGCAGCCGACATTCTTTCAACATGTTTGGTTTTCCAGCAGGGATCGACGGAAACGACGTCGCTGAAGATCAAGAAGACGGCGTTACTCAGCCGAAAACAGAGAAGAAGAAAGTCTCTGTTCGCAGAATCGCTGCTCTGAACAAACCGGAGATTCCGTATCTTATACTTGGAACAATCTCAGCAGCAGCAAACGGAGTGATCCTTCCTCTGTTCGGAATACTAATCGCAAGCGTGATCAAAGCGTTTTACAAACCGCCAAAACAGCTGAAAGAGGACACGAGTTTCTGGGCGATCATATTCATGGTTCTTGGTTTCGCATCCATCATCGCTTACCCGGCGCAGACTTTCTTCTTCGCCATAGCTGGATGTAAGCTGGTGCAGAGGATAAGAAGTATGTGTTTTGAGAAAGTGGTTCACATGGAAGTCGGGTGGTTCGATGAGTCAGAGCATTCGAGTGGAAACATAGGAGCGAGGCTGTCTGCAGACGCAGCGGCGATACGTGGCTTAGTTGGAGATGCTTTGGCTCAGATGGTTCAGAATCTCTCCTCTATATTGGCTGGTTTGATCATTGCCTTCTTGGCTTGTTGGCAGCTAGCTTTCGTCGTCCTCGCGATGCTTCCGCTTATCGCACTCAATGGGTTTCTTTACATGAAGTTCATGAAAGGTTTCAGCGCAGATGCAATGGTAACAAACTAGTTACTTCTCATCTCATCTCTCTCTCTCTTTCACACACACACACTCATTATGTGTAATGTTTTGGCAGAAAATGTATGGGGAAGCGAGTCAGGTGGCGAATGACGCGGTTGGGAGCATAAGAACAGTGGCGTCGTTCTGTGCAGAAGACAAAGTGATGGAAATGTACACGAAGAAATGTGAAGGTCCGATGAAGACAGGGATACAACAAGGGATAGTGAGTGGTATTGGTTTCGGGGTTTCGTTCTTCGTTCTCTTCGCTTCTTACGCTACCAGTTTCTATGTGGGAGCACGGCTTGTCGATGATGGCAAAACTACCTTCGACTCTGTTTTCAGGGTACAGAGAAAACGAAACAGAGCAAAATTTATCTTCTTTTTTCATGGTTTTTTTTTTTTTTTTTATTGATTTATGTTTTACAAATGTCAGGTTTTCTTTGCTTTGACGATGGCGGCTATGGCGATTTCTCAATCGAGTTCGTTATCTCCTGATTCGAGCAAAGCCGACGTCGCTGCTGCTTCGATTTTCGAGATCATAGACAGGGAATCGAAGATTGACCCGAGTGTGGAATCTGGAGGCGTGTTGGATAACGTTAAAGGAGACATTGAGCTACGTCATGTCAGTTTCAAGTACCCAGCAAGACCAGATGTTCAAATCTTCCAAGATCTTTGTCTAAGTATCCGAGCTGGAAAGGTTTGGACTCTTCTAAACTTTGCAATTCTTTGATCGAACAAAAAGGCAGAACCTTTGAGACAAGATTTCTCTTTTTTTTTTTTAACTTTTCAGACAGTTGCTCTGGTCGGAGAAAGCGGGAGCGGGAAATCAACGGTGATCGCTTTGCTACAGAGGTTTTACGATCCGGATTCAGGCGAGATCACTCTCGACGGTGTGGAGATCAAGAGCCTGCGACTAAAATGGCTGAGACAACAAACTGGGCTCGTGAGCCAAGAACCAATCTTGTTCAACGAAACAATCAGAGCCAACATTGCTTACGGTAAAGGAGGAGACGCCAGTGAATCCGAAATCGTCTCTGCAGCTGAATTATCAAACGCCCATGGATTCATCAGTGGTCTCCAACAGGTAAAATTGAAGAGAAACAAAAAAAAATTAAATTGGGTTATCGGGTCGGGTCAAAATAACCCGGGATTACTTTGTTGATTTAGGGTTACGAGACGATGGTGGGAGAGAGAGGAATTCAATTATCAGGCGGGCAAAAGCAGCGAGTGGCAATAGCGAGAGCCATCGTGAAGGATCCGAAGGTATTGTTACTCGACGAAGCGACGAGTGCTCTCGACGCAGAGTCTGAGCGCGTGGTACAGGATGCGCTTGACCGGGTTATGGTAAACCGGACCACGATTGTGGTGGCTCACCGGTTATCGACGATTAAGAATGCTGACGTGATCGCCGTCGTTAAGAACGGTGTCATCGTTGAGAAAGGGAAGCACGAGACTTTGATCAATATTAAAGACGGAGTTTATGCGTCGTTAGTTCAGCTTCATTTGAGTTCCGCTTCTTAAAAATTATCTTTATTTTCAATTTTGTGTGTGTTATATATGCCTCATTTTTATCGTATATTGTTGTTGTTGTTTTTCTGTTTTCAACATTTTTGAAAAACATTATTTTTCTCTTTTATTATTGGTGGTATATGGACAGTTTGTTGTTCAACCAAAAATATGTATATACAACTTGAGATTCGTATTAGTTTCTCAAAAATATGTTCAACCAATGGTCAAAAATAAGAATAGTGTCCAAATATCATATTTCATTAGTTTGGTATCAAGAAACTTGAAATTTGTTTTTCTTTTATTCTTTTGGTTCTTCTTTTATCTGAAGTCTGAACTACTTTTCCCATGGGTTACTGATAGAATTCTTTTGGCAATGCTATTTTAAATGATATGGAAGTGTGATTTTGTTATATGTGTCATTTTTTGTGTGCATCTTCACTTGTGCCAGTAAATAAATATATCCGACCATTGGTCTAACATCAGACAACAACTTTTTTTCTTGGCATTACTTCGAAAATAGAAAGTTAGACTTATATATACTTCAGTAGTGGTAACTAGCTCTTGAAATCTTCAGTCGTCTAACACTAGACAAGAACATCCTACAATTAAAACAAAAGCCACGAAAAACATTTAGGGTCTAACTGGTGACCACAATTGAGGAATGGAATGAGGTGGAACATGACATTCCTCTTCATTCCTAAAAAAATTTACCATTTGGAAGGAAAAGGTGTTCCTTATGGAACCCAAATAATTCCCCTTTGTTCCTTAGGTTATGAGGAATTATAGTACAAATATGTTCCACCCCAAATTCGTCAAGGAACGAAAAGGAAAAAAAATAAAAAATGGTAATATATTTGTTCCTTCTTTTGGTTACCATTCGTGATGATATTTTGTTCCATTCCTTCTCTAAATTTGTTCCTTATAATTTGTTCCTTATTATTCCTCTTGTTCCTGTTCCTCATCATTCCTTTTATTCCTTGAGTGGTTACCAGTTAGAGCCTTATAGTTAAGTATGCTAGTTAATTTCTGCATTCTAATTAAGGAAATAACGAATTTTTTTAAAAAAAAAAAAAAAGTGCTTAGGGCAATTGCAACGATGAAACTCTGTGAGTTTCTGAAACAAAAAAAAAAAAGAAAAAAACAAAAATTAATGATGTGGCAAGAGAGAGGGAGTAGAGACGGTTCTGCTGGAAGAGAGAGTAGAGTCGGGTTCTGACAGGTATCGCCAGATGTCACTGGTCAATTGGGTGTCTTTTTGTTTTTTTTTTTTTCTCTAGAAAACTGTGTTTTAAAGAGACTTTGGTGAGTTTCACCTATGCGGCTGCTCTTACTCCCAAGGAACATCCCCAACCATCATCCAGTCACCTTCCTTGTCTGCGTACGTCAGCACATGACTCTTCTCGTTTGTCAATTTAATTTCTTATTGTTTTTGTTTTTTGTTATGTATTCTATTTTTTCGTTTGTCTATTTAATTTCTTACCACACACGTTATTGAAATTTAAATTTTTTGGGCATTTGACAAATACATCGAGGTGGAACATTCAGAGATTTTTTGTTTTGTTTTTGTGTGATAGTTTTTTCGTTTTGTGTTATGGTATGTTAACGTGAGTTGTTGTTTACTTGGGATGAAAACATTAAAAATATTTTTAGACATTGATGTTGCTGTTTAGGTGGTCTAGTATTTGACTGCTCCCCATAGTTTGGAGCACTAATGGGCTCGTATGGTATTTGGGCCGATAGGCTTCTTAAACAAATATGAAATGACGGAATGGTTTTTCCGTTTTTGTATGTTAATGCGGTTACGTCGTAATATTAAAGCATACTATTTACTTACAGTCAGGCCCGGCCCTAGGCAAGTGCAGGGAGTGCTTTTGCACTGGGTCCCGCATTTTTTTAACAATTTCATTATAGTTTTAGGGTCCTGCATTTTCGAAATACTCTAAAAAAGGCCCGAAATTTTGAAATTTGCAATATACACCACTATTTTTTAAAAAAATTTTAGTTTGGCACAGGGCCCAATATTAGTTTGGGCCGGGCCTGCTTACAGTATGTCTATTTGTTAATAATGAACGTAATATTCACTCCTCCATGGACACTTGTGGTCAGTCAAATAAAGAAACCAAATAAAATAAAATAATCATGGTGATCTACAAAACCGAAGCATACTGGGATCATACTGGGAAGTTGATGGCTTCATTTCAGAAGCATTCTTTGTTACGATAATGTTCAACTTGGGCAATCTTTTGTCAACACTCCTTTTCTTTTTTACGCCTTAGGCTTTGAATGTTAAGTACGGGTCAAGCGGGGGAAGGTGCGTTTCACAAATTAGTCACCATTCACATTACTTTTTGTATTAGTTTTTAGAATAATTTTTTTATAATAAATAAAAAGAATAAGGGGTGCGGGAGAGATTTATGAAGTAACGCATCTCAAAATGAGAAGTCTCTAAAATGGTATGGTTTGATTACTGTTACAAATTATTTTATTTTTTTAATTATGCATGGTATTTCTAAAGAGAATTGAGAAAATATTTATAATTACACTAATATCAACATTTTTCCAATTTTTATAATATTTAAAATATTATCCCGCACTATATACTACATTTTTTACCATTCACATATTATTCTGTACCGCTTATTTTACACAAACTACATTTGTTCCGCATACTGCGTTTCTCTTACATAAATCATACCGTCCCGCTCATTTTTTTAATCCCGTACCACTCAATCCGCTGTCACCGTTAGATTAGACGTGAATTTTCTGGCTTTCAATTTCTATGAAAACCCGGTTTTTTGTTGGTCTACTGGTACCCTTGTTTTATTTAGCAATCGAACCATCTAACCGACATTTATTGGAAATTAATTTTATTGTAACTTTTCTTTTTTTTTTTGCTTCCTAAAACCGTATGGTCAATTTCGATTGCTGACGTGGTTGAATAAGAGTGGACGTTCACGTTAAAAAAACGAGCGAGAAATATCATTGTAGACTAGACTATTCACTTAAAATTCCCAAAATACCTTCCATCTTACAACGATACTCAAGGGTAGCTTAGGCATCTAAATATACATTTGCTGCTCGTGATGGACGCGGGTTCGATTCCCGTTAACAATATTGTTTTTGTTTTGCGTTTTTTCTTTCGTTATTTTTTCCTCGATTGGACTGACTCAGATTTCAAATCAGGTTAAAAGATTGGACGTGATTTTATTGAAATATGGTTTATGTTTTTATTTGAAGCTGGTGTCCAAAAACCAAGATCAATTCTTCATGCATTGGTGGGTTTTGAAAGTAAAAGTAGTGTTTAATGTATTTTAGTATTAATTATGGTTGATACGCCACTATTATGTTGAGACTTGAGTTTACGAATTCTATCAAGCATTAATTAAGTAATAACTGAATTACGAGAAAAAAAATATCATAACGAATAATATCCAGTCGACAAACAAAAGAATACAGTACACAAAAAAATATGTTTTTCTTATTATAATAAAACGGCAGAGCATGGGCCACCGCATTTTTGGTCCAACCACGTGACGTCCCACTTGCATGCAGCCAACCCACTCGTCCACTAAGAATTTGTTCTTTTGTACTTTCGAAAAAGAGAAAGAGAATAAGATATACTCCGGACTTTTTTAATATCTGGCTAAAAAAGTCCGGGGAATTAGCTTTTTTTTTATAACTTGGCTAACGAGAATAAGATACTGTATTTTTGAAAGAGAAAAGTAGAGTTGCGTAAAACCCGGGGAATTAAATAGCAGATTACACGAGCTTTGTGGGGACTTTATTATTAATTGAGGGGGATATTTATCTTACAAAATATTGTACAGAACGGGTAAGAAAAGATTTTACGCTGCTACGAAATGATAATCCGCCAGATTTTCTTGTTAAATATTTGTATTACCCTTATACTATATAATAAAATAAGGCCTAATAGGAAAGCTATATATGTGTGGACGACATTTTTAATTGAATATGAGTGATTTATTTGGAAAATGAAAAACAATGACCAAACCTTCCAAATCTTTGATAACTATTAAAAATATTAACGTTTTGGAAAGGTGGTAAAACGTCTTTAAAAATAAATGCAAAGTAATCAAGTTCTTGTAGACCGTATCTTTAAAAGTAAATGTGAAATAGTGAATAGAAAATAAATCAGGCGTGAAATCTGGAGAAAATAAATTGCACCTTTAAATTTAACTAGAGAGAGAGCAGGAAAAATATATAAAGAATTGACGAGATTTTTAGGTATCGTTTTTTTAAGAGGCGTAAAGCCTAAGCCTAGGGTCTTCAAGCCTAGGTACTATGACAACTGGAAGATGGACAACCGTGGGATCGTTTCTGAAGTTCTTCTTCAAAGGTTAGGAATCTGCTGGGCAATCTCTAATGTCAGAGGTTTTGCAGCCTTGCTAAAGATAAGGGGTCTTCTCCCTCGAAGAGTTAGTCCAGCAGATGCGGTTTCACTTCCCACACGAGGTCTTTCCACCTGTCTATGCCATCAGAGATCTTCTTCTTGCCGAATTCATTCTCAAGTTTCATGGTCTGGTTTCTGAGGAATTGAATCCCCTCTATTACAATTTCGAATCTACAGAGGAGATTCCATTGCCCAAGGAATATGCATCACCAATACAGAAGTACTACATTGAAAGAATGGAGCTTGTTCGTGCTGTTGATTTTGAGTCTTATGAAAAGTTAAGGATTTGCATAGGTGTCCAGTTGCTTGTTCGGTTAAGTTGTATCCATCCTTCAACGACATGACAGGTTAGGAACTTTACGACCCTACAGTCAATGAAGTGATGCAACAAGGTATTCATTCTATGCTTTTGGTGGCCCGTGGTAGAAACGAAGAAGCTAAGCACTTTTTAGTGTTTCAGGATTTGTATGGTACAGATGTTAAGGACCTTATCACTCGTTACGTTAGGCTTACTCTTTAAATGTTTGTGTTGCTTTTTTTTTTTTTTTTTTATTTATGTAATCGGTTTCTTTATGCACTCTGTGTACTTTGATTATGTAATCGGTTTATTTATGCACTCTGTCTACTCTTTCTTGTTTGGTGTTGTTCTTTGTCATTTGACTATGTTTTCTCTTTGTCAATGAAATAATCTTTTAAAAATCATACTTGTCTTAATGTTTGTTTCCGATCGACATTTCACCGAATGCTCTTGATAGAATATAAGATTATTCAGTTAACGATTCCTATTGTTTAGATATTCTGTTAATCCAAAATCCTTGGCTTCGTACATTTCGTTAATTCAAGGATCCTCGAGGGGAATTCATCTACTTTTAGCTCTTTCACCATTTTCCACGGAACCTAAATTCATGTAACCCATAATCAACATCTTTAACATAATTTATTCAAACAATGAAGACCCAGTATAAGCGCTTAATCTAACCCCTAATCTATCAGCAAAGAACAAATCATTAGAGTCAAGTTCAAATATTTCATGACAGGTCACAGAATCAGTTATAATGTTTCTTTGCTGCACATAGTTGGTTCCTGAGGGTTGTACGCTGAGGGAACGTGTGCTTCGTTTAGAGAGCATGTTGAGAGATCACTTCTCTTCATGTGGAAAGGTCAAGTCCGTTTGTATTCCTCATGTCCTTCATGCCTCTACCATCAAGAGGTTCGTGTGCTCGTTTTTGACCTTAGCGGCCCAATTGTCTTGCTTGTATAGTACAATATGGTTTGTGTGGTAAAATCCTTAAAACAACAGATATGCTTACATAGATATTTGGGGGGGGCGCAGAAGAGGCACTGCAGCTTAGTGGAAGTGAGATGGATGGACACAAACTAGTTGTTACTCCGCCATTGCGCCCCATGAAAAGAGCTCGTAGAAGCGCTTTACAAAATAATCGTTACCGCAGGTTAGAAATTGATCAGATTACTTTTGTATCTGTAAAGATGCGTGTTTTACTGTTGATGATATGCAAAATATTATTGCACGCAGGAGCGAAATGATGATTGTTAGGGGATATGACACCTCGCTTCCTAGGAAGATTATCAAGAGGGCGTTGGGCAAACATTTCTCTTCGTGTGGAGAGGTCTTGGAGGTGGATGTAGTGCCCAATCAAACTTACCCAAAGGCCCGCAAGTTCGTGGCTTCTTCCACTAGTTTGTGTGACAAATTTTTTTTTTTCTTCCCCCATAAATTGCTGTTGAGTAGTTAACCTAAAAGACTCTTTTTTCTTGTTTGGTGACAGTTGCGCCTTTGTTTCCATTTATGGAGAAGGCGCAAAGGAGAAGGCCCTGCAACTTGGTGGAAGTGACATGGGAGGCTTCAAACTTGTTGTTGAAAAGTTGGGTCCCAAACCACGCCAACCGGGAGACGAACCCATAGACGATCCCTCGTTTTTCTATGGCTCTCCTACTTACTCAGGTACAACTATTGTGTTCTTCATCCTTGATTCTTGCTAACAAAGTTACACTTTGTCATTTATTTCAGAGTTTATGGCTGAGAGGAACAAGAGGAAGGAGGAACGGGAAGCTAACAAGAGGAAGGAGGAGGAACGGAACTCTAACAAGAGGAAGGAGAACCCGAACCCTCACTCTAACAAGAGAAAGGAGAACCCGAACTCTCACTCTAACGAGAAGAAGAAGAAGAGGAAGACCAGCAAGTAGAAAGTGCTGTTACTGTTATTGTTCTTTAGTGTTCTTATCTGCTTTTGTGTGGGGACCGTAAAACTAAACTCAACTAATTACTGTTATCAATGTTGGCTACTTCGTTTGTTTATTCAATGAAACAATCTTGCATGTATTTACTTTGTATTGTTTTTTACTTCTTTTTAAAGTCTCTTCTGCTTCGTAAAAATTCTCTCATTATATGATCGACAATCATACCACAAATTAAAGCTCTGTTTCACAAGTCTATATATATTGCAAAACACGTTAACAAAGAGCTTCAATCCAGCTACTAGCGTCTTGCTTCCTCTCTTTGGTCATCTTCATCAATCTCCTCAACTCCATAACCCTGGTCCAATCTCCTTTCTTGACATGAACTCTACACAGAACATCATAAGCCGCAGGATGCTCTCTTCTAAGCCTCGAGATCCCTTCAGCCCCCAAGCAACCAAATAAGGCATTCCCTTTGTCAACCTCTCTGCTTTATCCAACTCACCAGCTCTTGCTAATAGATCCACCATACATGCATAATGCTCCTTCTCTGCAGCTATCCCAAGCCTTCCCATCAACATGAATTTCTTTTCCCCTTCTTCCACTAGCCCTGCATGAGCACAAGTCATCAACCTGATCAGGCTTGTATCCGCATTCCATCATCTTCTCGAATTCCTCTAAAGCATCCGCTCCTAATCCATGTCTTGCAAAACCTCCAATCATCGAGTTCCATGAAGCCGGATTCTTCATCGGCGTCACTTTAAACACGCGTGAAGCAGCGGTGATATCACCTGACTTGGCATACATATCTATGAGCGATGTCCACAAGACTACTACGTCACAAGCCATTCCACGCTTTGTGATCATCGAGTGCGCTTGTCTCCCCACAAGAAACGACGAAGAAGCTAGCTGCACAAGCTTTCAAAACGGTGGAAAACGTGTAATGACTTGGCCTGTTGTTCAATTACGAGTATCTATCTTAATTCTTAAGATACAATATTCAGCAATCAGCAGTTTTAGACAAGAGATTCTTAAACATTATATAGAACTTTTTTATGTCTTTGTGGGGGATAACTAGTCAGGATACATGATAAAGGGACATAAGGTAGATTTTATGGGTTTTGGGTTTATGTTGTGGTATTTCTTAGCCACGAGGTCTTCTTCGTCTCTATACAGACATCACTTTGAGCTTTACCCACATATAAAAAAACGTATTATCATATTTCCTTACTCCAATTATTCAACATAATCATTGATTTTTTATTGGTTGTTATTTTGACATACTTTAGAGCATGCTTCATTCTGAATTTCGTTGACACACTTGTATTGTATTCAGCATTTGTTATTGTATCCAACAATATGTACGAAACTGTTCCTTTGATGGGCCAACGGCAGGAACGAGAGATACACATCGTCAGTTGTCATCTGACAATAGGACACGCCATTTTAAGCCCAAGAGAAAAACAGAGGACTTAGTCAAAATGAAACAGACAATTGAAGCAGAAGTGAGCCATTATATTTGCTAATGTATATTATAAGAGGAATTTTAGGAATTTTCTTTGTTCATGAAATGGTAACTATTCATATAGTCTTATCGTAGTTTAATATTACTTCCCGCAAAGCGCAAAAGGCAAAAGGCAAAACAAGTTTTTAGTCACCTTGTTTTTAGCATGATTACATTCATACAATGCTTGTAGTGAGAAAAAAAAAACCACTACAAGAAAAGGCGTTAACATGTTATATCGAATATTGATGTTATCTTGATTAGAGATGTTGTGATAATCCAAAACCTATACGGACTGATGGCATGACTGTTTTATGCGACGACTTAAGATTTAATCTGATCCAACTCAAAGATAACACCGACACTGGACATTCGAAGCATCCCTCAAACTTTCTTTTTTGATGTATATGTGTGTTATGTATGGCTGGCTATATATTTGTTCCCGGTGGTAACTATAAATAAGAATTGGGCGCCGACCAAACATGAACTCTAAAAAATATTTTCCAAGAGAAAATTCTGTTAAACCATCCCCGCAATAATCGATCTACTTAGAGGACCATTCACAACCGTGAAACCGGTAAAAACATGTCCATTGTTAATGATGTAAACCATACGTAATGTATTAGCGAGAGGAGAATATGTTTTACGTGATCATCCATAAATAAACCGAGAAAATTTTAAAGTTTTAAGGAAAAAGGCGGAAGAAGAGAGAGGGGGCATGAGTAATGAATGGTTCACCTTAAAGAAAGGACCTAATGAGACTTCCTTTGTCTATGGAACTTAAGAGCATCTCCAACCCAGCCCCATATTTCACCTTTATTGTCATTTTG